>JACXSJ010000555.1:0-32692 GCA_014851325.1 Pentalonia nigronervosa | reverse complement strand
AAATAAATAAATAATTTATATAAATCTTTATTTTGTTGATAAATGTGCAATAATTAATAGTATTGTTCATACCGTCACATTATTATTGTATATTTGATACAATAAATATAAGATAGCCCCTATTTTTTAATTATAACTAATTAATTTAATCATATAAATAAAACCTTTTGGATTTAACACTATCATAAAGAATCAAAATGTGCTATTTAAATAGCTATTAAAAATAGATCTACAAGGTTGAAAATGATCTTGAATTATAGAGCGTTGATCAATAAACTTACGTGTATCAAAAAGTAGACTTTCAAAAAAATTAGTTCAGCACCTTTTGGTTCTGAGCCCGTGCATAGGAAATTTACCGGCTTTTAGACTTTGTTGAATTTATTTAAAATATATCATAATATTGTTATAATTTATATTCGTAAATATATGATTACCCAAACTAACGCATGAAATAATAATGGTTTCGATATTGGTATTTACATTTATATCATTATTTTTTAATAAATTATAGAAATGTCGTAGTTTAATATTTTCAAAATAATTTTATAAATGTACAGCAATGTCTAATACTAATGTACAACTTGATGTTATATGTTTTTCACAATTTATTTTTTCATTTTAAATGTATTAATTATTAATGTCCTCAAATTTAACGTTGTTTATTTTTTTTATTATTAGCCAATAATATTATATATTTTTTAAAATATGTTATGTTTTTTTTTTGAATTTACAAAAAAAAAAATCTTTTTATTTATATCTCAAACCGTTTTAACAAAATCCATTTAAGAATAAAACCCATGATACAGAAAACTTTTTCAATTATTTTAAATTATCATTATGTCGACTCCAGTGTATCTTTATAGATATTATATAAATTATTAGAAACATGTAGAATTGTAGAAGTTTGCAAATAATTGCTTTTTAGTTCGGTAATCGATGGTAAAATTGTATAGGTATTAGTTATTCGATATAAAATACATCCATGTAGATACTTATTAGATTAGTGTGTATTAAAAAAAAATTAATATAGCCGCACGCGTCGAATTTCATTTTTCCAATTAATATTCAGAAAAAAATATTGTAAAATATCATGAAAAACAGTACCCAGTTCAAAGCGTCCATCCAATCCGTATGGGAAATATAATACATAAAAATAAAAATAAATTAGCAATGACATGCCATCGAATTTTCGGGAAAAAAGTTGATACGGCGCATCGTATATGCAATTTTGCTACACTCATGCGTGCTTGCGTTTTTCATTTATTATTTTTTCGTACACTTCTGTATCGCGCTGGTTGTACCAACACTAGTACACGAATGATATATTATTTTTATTACTATTGTGTTATAATATTATATTGTCATTTTTTTTTTTACATTTCTACTTTTTTTTTTTTATCTCGACGACGATGTTAAATTCTTATTTTTTTTTTGTGTATTTGGACTTTGACAAGACGTACGACGAGTGTACAGGATGAACCATCGCGTGTTCCCAGGTTATCCACCTCCTTGTCGAAAAACATGGCATATGTGTATTATGTTTTGACATTGGCTTTGAGAAAATATGACGAATTCCGATTATTTCTACAACGACATAATACTATTATATAAACCAGACCTATTATACTAGCACGTTGACATAATATTGTAGTGCGTTATTATTATAAGCCGCTGTTATTTACGACAGCCAAAAGCGCAATAACAATAATAATAATACGACTGGCCGATAAACGACACGCGCACGCGATGGCGTACTGCGCTCGGTAGTTGAAATAAAAAGCTCGAGGTCTGCGGTAAAGCAAAATATTATCGTCGTAGTCGGTAACATAAATAAATAAAATAATGATTATACAGCTGTTACGCCGATGTACACGGTATATTAACCTATTACTCGCCGGTCTGGCATTGTCCAACTAGATTTCGTCCGGGCATATTATGTTTTTCGGTAACAATCTCGCCCTAGGGGTGACGAAAATACGAAAATTAAACACACATACACGTGTGTATTGTTTGTGCGCGCCTGGCAAGCAGGTGTGGTCGAACATTTTTCGGGTCGTCGAGAGCAGAACTATATAGATTTAAACGGTGAGAGGAGGGGGTCGGTAAATTGGCCGGCGAACGGAGGATAATTTACTATATATATATATAATATCGTTTGGTTGCGTATACACAAACTCATGATATATATTGTATTATATAGCTATAAGCTGCAGTCGTACTCGTCGTGTGTACCCGGTCACCACCACTGTCAGATGCGACACGAACGTGTAACGTGTGTGGAAGCGGTGGTAGGGAGTATGACGCGCGTCGAAACGGGAAAACTGATTGAACGCGAATGATTGTCCGATCGTCGTAATATATTATATGATTATCTGCGTTTTCCTTTTTTTTTTTTTTTTTTTTTTAATTTTAAAATTTGCATGATTATTTTTTTATTATTATTATTTTGTTTTCGCTCCGCCGCGATATATCATCCGACGCGCGTTATGATTTGACAAAAGCAGGTATTCGCCTCCCCCCAATTCTGGCCGCCCATACTAACCTAGTCAGTATAAATCCATCTCTCACCCCGATTTCACGTCGAAGTTTCCACGCCACTGTCGTCGTCGTAACTTAATGACAATGCCACCGTCAGTATTCTCCTCCTCCTGTCCGTGCAGTGCAAAATATTATATTATAATAATAGTTATAATATTATATCGTCGTAACGTTATACTCCGTGAACAATACAAATTAAAGCGCAATTAATTACTAGACGGTATGGTTCAGTGTCGGAATTCCGTACGATTACACAATGATTTTTTACAACAACTCGTAAAAATAGAAAAATAACGTTAATATCTGTATTCTATTATTTAAATAATACCAACAAGCTGCGTCAGTTTGTGTTTGTGTTTTTAAACTATTATAATAAACACAATGTTGACGTATTAATACCCACAGTAAACGGTATTTAAAATGCGTAAACTAATTATAATTATGTTAACTTTCAATTTTGCTATTTGTTATTTACTATGCAACCGTATCGTTTTATAATTTATTACATATTAATATGCGTGCCTAATTGAATATAAAAGAATTTGTTATAAAAAAGAAATCGGTTTCTAAGTAAATTTTTTTTTTTTTTTTTGTAATAAGTTAACTAAAATAATTATTAACTATAATAGCAATAATATTAAAAACTGCAACTCTTAAAATGTTTAATTTATTCGTTAAAAATATATATTCATTCGTATATAATAAACAATAAAAAAAGCAAAAGGAATTTTCGAGGTATACATATATTTTCTAAAACAATCACAATAATTGCTTTTCAGAGTGAATTGTGTAAGTGCAATGATAAATTGTATAGCTAATTATTTTTTTCGGGAAACAAAATTTGTTCTTGTTATATAATATCTGCCAGTTAAACTGCATCATTACCGTGAAATCTGTCGGAAACGTGTAGTTGTTGAAGAGAAAAAAACCGTTTAATGCGGATTTTTGTTTAATTCATTATAAATATTTTACGATTTAATCTTTCTGTCAGAACCATAAACCATTTCAATCTTATTCAAAATCCTCATTTGACAGGTTTTGCTCTTTGCCCATTTAATCTCTCGTAATTCTATTAAACAACTGTAGTACAAGCTAAACCTCAGTATAAGATATCGATGTTCAAACTAAATTAATTCAAAGAAACATAATATTACTATTCGTACATTTTTTTTATGCTATGATAAATGTTATCATATAGAAATATAATCAAGTTGCATATTTTCCGATGAATCACATTTTATACATTTTTTTACACTTGATCTTTTACTGTCTTTAAAAGTATTTTACTATTATATTACATTTAATTAAATACGATTTTTCCTTATAATGTTAAAGAGTTTTGTCGTTTGTAGATGCGTTATATTTACTTACCTTATGTGCAGTAATTTAATATGTATTATTTTTGTTATTCAGTTACAATAATATTTAGTTACACCTACCGTAAAAAGCTTTTTGTATTATGTTTTTTTTTTCACATTCATTTCGTTTAATAACTAGCTAATTATTTTTATTTGATACAATAACGAATAGAACAGAACAAAATAAATGAAGGGTAAGCAATATAATATTCTTTTTTAATTTTAATGGTTAGTAAACATTTGTTAAGTTCTTAATTGAAATAATTTAATAGATTTTTTAAAAATATATAATTATTATATATTATAATACACGTCTCCAGACATTCGTTTATTCGTCCAAACAGGCGTAATATTATAATAATGAAAATATGAAATTATACTGTATAGTTTAGTTTTACAATATTATAATTTATATGTATGAAAATTAAACAATGCTAAATATAATTTAAAGAATAGTTGACATACGAATAAAACGTAATCAATGTTAATCGTGTACGCAGAATGGCAGTGCAATTAAATGGTCATTAATAATTGATAAGCGGCTTTATATAAATGAATAGCACACGGTTTCTCTCTGATATCGATCTAAATAATTTGTGCACCAACGTTTTAACGTTTAAATGAACATTTTCCACTGAAATTGTTTCACCTCTTATATACTCGTTATGATAGGTTTGAATTGTAAATGTCTGCCGTTGAAGTACGAATACCATCAAATTGTTCTGCATATTATATTCATGTATAATGTATTAATACAATCTATTAATAAATACGGTTTTTTTTATAGAATGATTATTATGAAAATCGTATAATATTACATAAATTGTTGAAGTTTTAAAGAATCGAGAGAGAAATTAAACGTGTGGGTGAACAATTTAAAATTATGTGTGTGTGTGTGTACATTTTTTTATCGATTTGTAAACATATATTAATATTTTTGATACATTTTCTAATTTATAAATATTTTAAGTGAAATCAGAGAAAAAAAATAATTACTAAAAATTGGCAAACTTAACTGTATTTCAATTTATATATACTAGTACCAAATATTCTCTGGCTTTATGTATAGTGTTATTACTAATTAAACATACTATACATGGTTTTTGATATGTGTATACTATACATGCTTATATATTTATATACGTATCAACACATGTTTATAGAAAATCATATTCTTGGCCACCCACGTCATTCGAACATATTGTGTGGTTAACCAGTGTACAACTACAAAATATGTAGATATACGTATATCGGGGTTATAATTATCCTTTGTTAGTATTGACTGCGCAGACCTGTAATTATTTGAACATGGTACCAACGGTAATGGAACAATTTAACTAAAGTACATTTACGACGGTAAATTACAATTAATAGTGTTATCCCGCGGTGTAACAATATGCCAACAGTTTTATGTACTTCGGAAATAATAACTAGAGTAACAGAAATTCGACAACAATCAATACTGTTTTCGGGAATAGCACGTACGTATCTAATTGTAAGCTATTTTCTACTTACCAGCAGAGAACTAGCTCACCCGATCAACAAATTAAATAGATATCATCAAAAATATTATCTCGTTGCATGTATATGTATGCTGTATATCATCGGTGTAACTGGGAAGTGGGGATTTAGTCCATACGTTTTTACTTTTTAGCCCTTTCTGGTTAAAATCTAGATCCTAGCATAAGACAAAAACTGTCATGGGTTCAATGTATAAAATAATTAATAATTATAATATATGTATAATATGTATTAATATTGTGCATGCTCCAGGCGCACTAGTATGTTTATAATTTGTGCGAGGACTGAGAGGAATCAAAAACATACGTCAGATTGACAATTACCCAAAACAGATTCAGTTATATGACTATTATATAATAAATATCAATAAATTTTACTTTTTTTTATTGTTTACACATTATATTGGATATTTTTTGTAATAATGATGAGGACACTCTATGGTTTATTTTCAATTTTAATTTTGCAGAACTTCTTGTGACACACACGTTAGCGGATATGCCCACGGCTAATTTTGAACTTTGGTCTTCTATAGGATTCTAGCTCCTAAAAATATTATATTTCAGTTACGTTCATGATATTGTCGCATTGAGTATATCAGTGGATGTTTGGATTTGGGTACATGGAATTATGTTGCTAAAATATGAAACACGAAGGTGAAGTGAATGCGACGAGTGCTTTGTTTTATGATAATATGTTTGAATTGTAATAATACGAAACGATATGTTAATTAAAAACAAATTTAAATTGTTGAGAAATAGACCTCGGCCTTCTGCTGTGTAATAATATTATACTTAATAGTAAAATAATTGATTTTGATTTTTATCAAAATGTTTACACATTGTCAACCTTAATAATTCTCAACAGAAGTAAATGTCCATGCATGCTGTACTTATATACTGTTTAATAATATAATACATTTTCTAGGATTATAACTATTTTACGGAATCAGCCGTTTGATGTTTACACATAATTGCTGTTGTCCAACTTGTCGGTCACACAATACTACCTATTTCTAATGTTTGCTGAGAAGTCTGTATCCACTATATTATTTGATCGCTCTCGTATTTTTCAAACCATAATAATATTATTAACTATCAGTCTCCAGTATCTAATACTGAGCACTGGTGGTGTACACTATTGTTATACATATATAGCTTTGCTGTTGATATAAAGATTTTTATTTTCCAATAATCATTGCACCTAATGTTTCGTTAGTTTTTAATTCAATCGCAAAAGTTTCTAGATTTATGATTTCCCTCGACCCGTAAATTAAATTGGGTAGTCTCTTATCATTTAATTCAGATGTAAGTAAATGTACTTTTTAGGTTGAATTGTAAACACGTCTTTAGTAAAAGAATTGGTTGTTTTTTTTTTAGTTTTAGTATACCCAGTAGAATAGTTGAATGTAAACCGTCATGTGACAAACCAATCGATTAACCATTTGACTAACGTAAAACTTATAAAAACAAACTAGCGAGTCATACATCATTGTAACTTTTGAGATAAAAACAATAACTCTTCAAATAATACATGACAGCAACTCTTTCGTTGAAGCGTTTACCAGACTGAGATAAACATAAATTAGCTGACTTAAATGTTATAATGGAATGTATTTTTTAATCGTATACATTAGTAGGTACTGAGAATTAAAGAACAACTACAATACTCTTTAAAATGAAATATACTTCAGATAGTATGACATCACGCCAAGGTTTGTCTTTCTGCATCTTGCAGAGGAAACATAGTAAAAATAAATTTACAAAGATGAAAGATGATAAGATTTACGATTGTAAAGTAATATTAAAACTATTAATCAATTAAAAAGAACTAAAAAAACATTTTTGAGGGTGGCTTTTATGTAATCTTATATTGTACAATAAAACTATACATCATAAAATATAAATTATTTTTACTTATAAGTACTATTTATACCATCAAAATAGGAAAAATTTTTCATCTTTAGGAAAAGCCTACGATTAATGTATGAAAAAATTGTTTTTATTTATGTTCATAAAGTGTGTTTTAGGTGTAATAAGATATGTGAGGGATATACAGCGTGATTTGCAAAGCGTGATTTTTTCCTTTAATAATAAATCTATTAAAATTCTAAATTTTTGAGTTTTTAAATATACTCAAAGACTATTTATTGAATTTATTTGTGATTCTTCATTAATGTTTTGTACTCCCGTGATGATACAAACTTTTTTTTTTTAATAAGAACCCTTTTTATGCCATAAATTATTTAATGGAAATTTTTTTTGAAAATTTTGACGTACCTAATTTAAAATTCAAACGAATAGTTTAAGAAGTAGTTTGATAAATAGTTTTGGTATATTTTTAATTACAATATAAGTTCTAAGTATAATTGTCTTCAAAAATGGGTTTTACAAAAATATAAAATAGATATAATATTAGATCTAATATTTATTATACTTGTACCTTTTTTAAAAATAATTTATGCTAATAGATTAATATTGATCACTAAAATATTTAAATGACCATAGTCCTTATATTTTTCAAGCTCATTATCGTGGACTTATTTTCTTAATATACTAAATACATTAAGTAAATACCTCAAAAACTACTCGTTCGAATTTTTATTCTGATACGTCTTAGAAAAACTAATCTCTAAAAAATTTACAATTTATGAAGAGGTTCTCATTTGAAAATTAAAAGTTTATATCTCCATGGAACACTCCTTAAGTAATATAAAAATCTCAAAAATTTGAAAATATGGTTTTAAGCTTCACGAAACCTTACTACGAAATTACGATTTTTTGGTAAGATTGGAAACATTTTTGGTAGTCAATCATACGCCGAATCCAAAAATTAAACAAAGCAATATGAATTTTCATATAATTAAAGTTTAGGGGGAAATAAGAAAAAAGGTAAGAAGAAATAAATTAAAATTATAAGTCATTATGAAATTTCCAAAAGGATCAAGATGTTTTATTTGAAAGTGGAGTTGAGGAAGCCCAAAGTACAAAACTCAGACAAAGAGAAATAAAATTATAAATATAAATAAATAAATATATATATATATGTAATACAACAATAAATAAACCGTATATCCAATGATATAAATAATAATAATAATAATAATGATGATCTAAATGACTCTAAATGATGATGATGACGATAAATAATAATAATAATAACCTCATGAGAGGTCATCAGTGCTCGTAGAAATCGAACGAAAAATTAGCACGCATGCTAACTAGAGTAATGACATACACTAATTGTTCATCATCATAAAATATAACTTTAATATAGTTGATATATTTTTATTTATTAAAATATAACGTACCGACTAAAATAATTATATGTACAATATTATACCCTTCACAAGGATATCAGTGGTCTAGAAATCGTCGGGAATGACTCAGTTGTGTACTCCATGGTTGAGCTAGGGATTTGGGTTGTGATTTAATAGAAAATCTTTAGATTCTATTAGGTACAAATGTCCAATGGTTCTGTGATAGAAAGACTGATAACGGTGCTCGTGTAATGATATTATAGGAACATATGTCGGGAACGTATTCTATATCAATATAGATTAGGTACTGTGTTAGGGTGCTAGAGAGAGATAGTCGCGGATTCCGTTATTGTAGTTGAAAAGGCAGTGCGGTGGAGCAAAGGATTATCTAATGTTACATGGCGTTAATGCATATACAAAAATTCTAAAAGTAAAATTTTGAATAACTGAATAATTAAGGGAAAAGGGGTGTACATTCTTGGTGAATCATCCTGTATATAGAGTACCTAGGCGTGGAGATTTTAGATAAGGCTTAATACAACTAAATACTATGATTTTCTGTCCTAAAAAATATTTAATATTATATCGTGGAAATAAGTATCCTAAATACCGAAGTGAAATTCTTTATACTTATATTTTCCTCTTAGGAATACACTTCATATTTGATTTTAGAATTTAAATTCGTAAATTAAATTATTATTTATTCAAATAAATTAGTGTTTATATACACTACTAATCTCGATTTTATTTTGTAATAGGTATACAATATTATTATATAGTGACAAAACATTTTAGAAATCATTCAATGCTTTCAGATATCATTACATCCATACGAACATTTCACA
This sequence comes from Pentalonia nigronervosa, assembly GCA_014851325.1. NCBI lineage: Eukaryota > Metazoa > Arthropoda > Insecta > Hemiptera > Aphididae > Pentalonia > Pentalonia nigronervosa. The sequence continues at coordinate 23,174 of JACXSJ010000555.1, read as the reverse complement.
GATAACTTTTTTAAAAATAAAAACTTGTTTTTTGTCCCTTCGAAAAGTTATAAAATGAACAATATATCACCATACATAAATATATTTTGTGAAGAGGTTTTATTATTAATTTTATTACATATAAACTGTAGTACCTATAAAAGTTCGTAATTTCTCGCAATGAATATAATAAAAATGTACAAAGATAATGAATAATAAATGAAAGTTTATTCAAAAAAACTTTACTTTTAGATATTTCACTTCTTTATTCTTCTTTAATGAGCCAGTAACTACATCATTGGCTTTATTCCAAGTTAAACTACTCTGAAAATGTTTATGTATACATCATGTCATATATCCATAAACAATTCATGGTAATTAGGTATAAGTCACTTCAAAATATGTATTATACTAATTTATTTAATTACCTACATTACAAATTTATTTTATTAAATTATTTTTTTTTTCAAACAACAATGACTATTATTTACATAAGCTATTCAACTGTTAGTCAAAATTGTATTATATTAACCAAAATTCAACTACATTTCATGAATATTATATATTTTTTATAATATGTATTTACCATTTTTCATTAAACTGTTTTTAGTTACTGTTAATTAATGTACCCTTTTTATTTAGGTATTTTACGGATTTTAATTGTATTTATTTATAATTAATTTAAATATTAAGATGAAATTATTATGGCTTTTGGTAATACGAGCATTAAGTTCTAAACATTTCCTATTTCTTAAATCAATTCTTATATATTTTAAATTAGTATAATCATAATTAAGTTAAAGTTTATTCGTATCATTTTTTAAATATAATATATAATATTACATATAATGAAATTTTATTTCTAGATACTACAAAAACGAAGAGTTATTATTTTTATTCAAAATTATGACCAATACTAAGCTCCATTCCGCTGAATTTATTATTGACTTTTGTTTGTAATTTATTCTATTTATCACTATTTTTAAAATGTTATTATAATTAATAAAATAGTATTAACATATTTTGCTGTTACAATATTACAATAGTAACAAATTACTGTCAAAATTAAAATTGGGCGATTATTTACTAAATATTTAAGAAAAATAGAAATTGAAAAATGAAAAAATAATTTATTTAATTATAAAAAGTGTCATAGGTAATGTTTTTATGTAAGTTCTACTTTTGTTCATTATATAATCATAAAATATTTGAAAAAAAAATCACTTTGAACTTCCATTGCAACAAAGTCTATACATACTATAATTTAAAAAAAATAAACTAAATAGAAAATGTTTATATTTACTACATGTATGTAATAAAAAACTAAATTTTAAATTTTTAGAAATCTATTACAATACGTTTTGGTATCATATAAATTTATTATTGTTCGCATTCGTGCGTTTCATTGTGTACTCATAACAAAGTAGCATTATTATTTTAAATGTATACTATTTGAAGTTCACAAAGATGTTTTAGCATAATATAGTATTTTGTTACAATATAATTCTTTCATAATGGTCAATTCATTCTATAATAAAATATAAAATATAAAATATATCAATATAAGGAAATCTTTAATATTTTGTAAAACATAATTAAATGTATAATTTAATTTTAATTAAATTTCAATGTATCTATAATAGTTAAAAAAAAACCTTTCTCTGTTCTGTAAATAAAGTAAGTTATAATAAATATTTAAAACATATAATTAATACAACTCTATTACCTATTATAATATTTTATTTATAATCCAAGATCTTTCATGTAACTATTAGCTTATATTTTAAAATAACTTTAAATTAAATGTTATTGTGCAAATATAATAAATTGTAAAATATTGTCTTGTTAAAAAATTCTGTCCATCATAACTATAAACTCCTACTTAGTTTATAATAGGTACTGAAAAGGTATCAAACATTTTTGAAAAATAAAACGGTCTAATAGAAATTGATGCACTATATTAAATTGATGAAAATAATATTTACGATCTTATTACTAAAAATTATGATTATTATTTTTCGTGTTTATAATGAACCATAAACAAAATTTCGTATTCATATTATGTGTGGGTGTAACAGGCGATTTTTATCCCTCCCCTCGGTAAAAATTGTCACGGGTAAAAATCGACGGCAACACCGGAATCCATATATTTAAGTGTATGTAACAATATTGTATTATTATTAGCAAAGATATGTCCTAAAGAAAATGCTTCATTTGCGTTTTTGAGGTATGCCCGATTTTGACTTTTGCCCGCAATAAGTATACCTAATATACCAGTATAATATATGTTTATTCTAGATAGTGTTAGAAATTTTAACTAGTCAATTTATAATGGGCAATTGATGATAACGCATTTTCGGAGCAATGTACAATGTTTTAATAACACCCATATTATAATATTATTACTTTAATCTTTAGTCTTACTACAGCGGAGTACCGCTATCTCGAGATTTCTAAATGTCATTCAGCATTGGATTTACGAGTTTATTTATTTCGAAATGTCGAATTTTTCTTTAATTCATTAACTGATAATACAAACACTTATTGCGATTAACTTACTCGAGAATGTTTGACGAATATATTGCACGCGTTCACACAATGGAAATTTTGGATTGGAGCGTGCGATTGGATAATTTGGTGACGGTGGACGACATGACGTAGGTATATAATATTATATTATTATGCGAACAAGAGGCAAAGTTCATAATAATTATTTTCAATCTCTATATTGGTTTTTATTGTCGTGTGACAAAAGAAAATTCGTAATAAAGACGCTTTTATCGTACAACGGTGGTCGTCGTGCTTTTTAGGGTTGAGTGCGGGTGTGCGACTGTGTGGGTCGCCGAGAAGGAGGGTGGTATCGGAGAGGTCGGCGGAAACTGTTTGGAACATTTAAATCACGTATGCACCTCGCAGCGCCGCCAAGACGGATAATGTGTAAAATAATAGCGTCGGAGACTGACAGATTTATCGTGACGGTTTTACGCTTTGGGACGCAATAACTCAGGTTCTCTCTGGGTCGTCCTATTATTATACGTGCATACAAATACTATAGTGTGTCTGTATGTGTGCAACAATGTGTGTTTGTAATAATATTTTTTGTGCCGTTGTACAGATATTATATATTATGTTTTGCACTACGATCCGAAATTCGGAGAAATACGATTTTTACACTCAATAATAATATTTGCACGCTCCCCCTCCCCCCTCCCCAAACCCCATGTCACTTCGTCCACGCATCTATCCTCCGATACACATTATCATGCCCATCAGGTTCCGTTATACATGTACAATAAAACCATCGTTTAAATACCGTCACGTCTTTTGTAGTGTGTGTGTGTGTGTGTCAAAAAAATAAAGATTAGAGAAAAGACACTATTCTAGACGACGAACCCGTCGTTGCTGCCACCGACCAATATAAACATACCAACACGACACGACTTCGAATGTATTTTATCGGAATGCAAATACAACGGAGAGGGTTGTTTTTTTGTTTTTAGTCTTTATAACCCCCTTATCCTTTACCGCCAGATATTTTTATGACACTATGATATTATCTATGGGCACGTTCGTTTCGTTTTTCAGTTTCTGTCTTGCTCGATATTTACAATCTCGTGGACCTTCGCCGCCTGATTCCCGTCGACGGCCGCCGCCATAAAATTTTATCGTCTGCACAAAACGCATAAGTGAGCGTCGACCTAAACCTGTGCAGGTTAGTGCGCATGTGGATGGCGCTGATATCGTATTACTGAAAGTTTATGCACGCATTCTATAGTAATAATACCTAGTAATATAATTCTCGTCGTGGCTGTGTGGAGACCAGTCGGCTGTATGGCGAGAGAGTATATTATGATATTTTATTCACAGCAACCCTCGGCAGAAAAACTAGAGGACGGTATAAAAATTCCACCGGATTTTGACTAACAACTACAGCGTATTATCATTGTTGTAATATTATTATAATGTATGGACAGGAAATAATTAAGAAGAATTAACAAGCGAACGGCTTAGGAAATGTCAGGCGATTCCGTTTAGAGATTTTATCCCGACGTCATTTTGTGTATGCAAAATATTTTTGAAAAAAAAAAAATAATAGTAATAAATAAAAAATGAAAGACGTCATTTGTAAGTTCAAAAGACAAGATTTATCGAATTGTGCGCAACGTTTTACGACGCTTTTTTTTTATTGAAAATACTTTCAGCTTTCAGTCGAATACTGATGATATAATATACGGAATAACGGTGTGTGTGTGTATGTGTGCACATCGTGTAAAGTGATCCCGTGTTTCAAAATCTAAACTATTCATACTTACGATGCGTTTTACTCGCAATTATTTATTATGTTTTTCATCACGTACGCCCAAAAATCGTGAACAAACTCGACACATTATAAACATTACAACGCGTTTTTCACCTTTATACATTTATGGCACGACACACGTCTGAACAACTTCAACGATTTAATCTTCGCATAATCACATAGTCGACAACCTCTGCATATTCTTAATTGTTGCGTACAATCATAATTATTATTATGCTAGTGTTCTGATATCGGCTGTTTCCATAATATTTTTGGTCCGACAACACGATTTTACAATAGTGCAGTTTACGTTTCGTGCGAAATCGTATACGTCTTCAATAATAGTAATCGTGAGGTGGCGGCGTCATTTTAATATATTTTACTGTATATACATTGTTCGCCCCGTCGGGTCAAATCTTTCGTCCGAAAAGTTTTCCTCGATTTTCATAATATTGTATACATTATTAATATATTATCGTGTGTATCCGCATTACGTCCGTCCGCGATCTACCCATTTACGCCACTGCATAGTCGACGGTACACGACGTGCGCTCGGATGGTTACGCCTACGCGTTGTTTGCGAATAAACACGCCGTCGTACATATACATACACGAACGACGCGCGACCGTCGGGAAATTAATACTTTATTAAAACGCTATAATCATCATTATTATTATTATTATTATTATTACTACTATCGACTATATAGCATGATTCCTATACGGGCGTGAGTGCTGTGCGGCGTAACACCGTTGCGTATATTGTATGATTATAGTGGAGGTAGTTGTGAACAATGAGCCCCCGGGACACCACGTGTTGGCGCCTAGGCAATATCATAACACTGTGAATGACGCTCTCGTATATAATGCTATTATAATGATATTAATATATTAATATAGTCGTGTATTGTTCTTCGGGCGATATCAATTACTGAGGACGAAATTGCTTTGGGAATTTTTCGGACTACCTGCATTGTGCACAGCGAGTTAAACACGTATGTATAACATGGCCTAATATTTTAGATATAAACGCCGCCGCCGAATTGTTAAAGAGGCTGACCACTTTGCTCCCGTCCTTACCGCAGTCGATCGTAGTTTCGAAATCCTAACCACGAAACTGTCACAGTGGCCGTACAACAAAATCATTTCTTTATTCAAGCAATGAGTTATTAAAATGCTCAATAGATTATTTAATTTCGAATATAAAGATATAAATTTAAATACAACCGTAAACGAACAACAGTATCTTCAAACTAAATCGTCACTACAGTAATAAGATTGTTAGCAGATAAAATAAAATATTAGGTTTTATTATTCGAAATTGCGCTCATTTTACTGTTAAACACGCTTTAAAATCTTTATATTGAGCTATGCAAATACGTTGTGTTTGTAAATAATATTGTTTCTATACCAACTAGGTCTTAAAATATATTTTTTCCACAAAAAATTGTAGACTTCCTTTCATTTGAATGTTCCATAACCATGGAACCTCATTCTTCACAATCTACTCTTCTATCTATTCTTAATCTTGAATTTTAGAACAACGTCTTTTGCGATTAGATTTACACATTTCATATAAACTTTTCATTGGCAATATTGACTGTCTTAAATTCTTAAATAATTTTTTTTTACATACTCTTAGACATATCATAATATTCGGACTAAAAGAATATTTCATATGAACATTGAAGTGATAGTAATATAATGAATAAAATCAATAGAATAATAAAAAAACTATAAACAGATCAAAAATGTATTTGTTTATCTCATCAAACTTCTAATCATTTAAAACTTATTATAACTTCATACTCAATAATTCATAGATATAATTATTTATTATGTTATCTTTATATTGTATTGAATTATTATTATATACAGGTCACTGTAAATTGCGTCTCATTTTTATTTTTTTTTTTTGTGTAAATTATTATCCAAGCGTATTTTGAATGTATATGTGTTAGTTTATGTAATCGAACCTGGTCCTTGTAAGACTTAAATTTATATAATAAGTTTGTATTTTCAAGCTTTTAAAATTCATCTAATTTACTACATACAATATTAGTAAATTTAGTAATTCGTGACAAAGTTTGTAATCTGTAAACCAAATAATTAAAAACAAAATGGTAAATATACTAGCATGATTTATCAATTACGTCGATCGTTTAGATTGTTGCTGAAAAATAATAAATAGTTTTAAAACAACTCTGACCGATTTACGCTGAGGTGAACGTAACGCGCTCTTCGCCAAGCCTTAATTATATCCAACATGGCATTAGTTTGTTTTCTTTTAAGGTAAGACATCTATCGAGGAACTTTTGAAAACTTTTTTTGATTTCTATATTTTTTGAAATGTCAAAAACATTGTAAACCATAATTTATTCGAAAAAGTGAATAAATGATTGCACGTAGTACAATACCGCTGTGACTAACCACTCAAAAACTAATGGTGTACACATACAATAACTAGAAACACCGAGAAAAAAATTTTGAGCAAAAGCTGTTCAGGCAATGTATAATTCAAGAAAAATAATAAAAATATAAACACTTATTCTGACAAAAAAAATAAAATAATAATAATAATGAAACGCGATCTCTGGCTAAAAACAAAAAGCATTATTTTCCTGTTCATAATTTTTGGATTGTGTGCCCATTCTGCTAAAGGACAATTTATTAACTGCCACCATTAACTTTTAAATAATATTATTATTTTTTGCGAAACGTTTTTACAACAAAACTTGAAATTCGCCCAGTAACTATTTTTCAAACGAGCAAATTTAATTATGATGTTAATTAAATTCATTTTTTTTTTAATACTAAATTAAAAATGTATTATATATTTATATTCACATTATATCGTATATATTATACGTTTAAACATGAATTATAATACATGATGCAATAATTATATTACATTATTAGAAATGTTATAAATAATTCGAGGCTTAATTAGTCATTATCTTTTCTGTAGTGGTTATTATATTATATTTTTAAATATAAAAAAAATAAATATTTGAATATAGTAAATAATAATATTTCACGTATTTTAAAATGAAGATTACTTAATTTTTTAATAGATCAAGAAAAATTACTGTAATGCTAAAGCATTTTCTATATAACAGCAAACGCATATAATAAATATGAATATTGAATGTTTTTGTAATGAAATAAAATATAACTTTAATTTTAAAACATTGATTTAAAAAAATAACCCTTCCGATTTTCAAATAAGTACACATGCAGTTTTTTATATATAGTGTATATACCAAATTCTGGGAAAATAAAATATGTTGCCATCATAACATATAAATACATTTTCGATTTAACTAAATAAAATATAATAATAATATATTCTAATAAAATATCATTACACTGCACAAGATAATTTACATTAGTATGACCTATATAAAAAAATAATAATATACACGTCAATTGAGAACTTTAATTAAAATATTATAGCTGAAATGTATATAAAATTGCATTTTTGCATCATAAAATAATTATCGGTATAATGAATGGCATACATTTATAATAAAATAATTTATTGTATAATTTTATCTCTAAAAGTGTAAAATGTAAAATATTTGCTCAGAACTTTCAAAGTTATAAATTCAAAAAGATTTCTAGAAATATTGTATTCAGAATTTCAAACTAATTCGTCCTTACATAATGTTATAATATATTATGTTAAATGTACCTACCACATGCTGTGGTAGTAAAACAACATTTGATTTTTATCAAGTTGAACATTTTTTTCGAAACTATTAAATCTAAAACAATAATCGATAAAATGTATACTTTAATATATTATTACCATATCTTTGATTCTTATTTCGTGAATTCAATTCGTCTAAACATAATATTATATACGTCAAACGTATCGCATTCCGTGGTAGTAACACAATTGATTTTTATCAAGTTGAGCTTTTATTTTCGTTACGATGAAATCTTGGACTGCAATCTTTTAACTATAGAATATATTATGTTTATCATCTTTTGGAGGCCTATTTATACTTCATGTGAAACTACCTAACAATCATTTTTTTTTTTATTGCTTATGTGTTTTTTTTTTTTTTACTGTATTCGAAGCCGTTATTTGTGACATATAGGATGTGTTGAAATTCGCAAAGACCACATTATTAAGCATGACATGTTGATAATGAGTCGGTTCAAAAGAAACGAGAACTGTGGTGGCCAGAAACTTTACAGACCCTAATTTGTGGTCGAAATATTTTCGTACAAAGGTCACCGCCACCCATAATTACATCCAAAGTACCGAAGAACTTATTTTTACGCCAATTAAGATCTAAGCGTTGGGGCGTCGTCGTGAAAGTTGAAACTCAGCGCGTGCACACCAAACCCGTCGAGGAGAGCGAATAATACCGCAAACGTTACCACGAAGTAACTATGTTATATATGTATGATGTGTCGTCGTAGCGGCCATTGTGCACCCCCAAAATTACACGTGAGGTGACCACTTTATATTTTTTAATAATAAAAATGCTCTTTATGTATAAAACATAAAATATATATCAACTTTAAAATATGATTCTCTTTCGAATAATATTATACTTCAGAATCAATATCATACATTTTGAATAAATCGCACAAACGACAGTTGTCTCGACAACAATGTCAATATTGTGCCTTAGTCCTTAAAAATAAAAATAATATCAATATAATATAATGGCAATATAAGTCTAATGTTCGGTGAATGAAGTTTATTGTTATTTATTTGTCCACCTCCGTTCGGTACCTATACATTTCGTTATGTACCTACTGTGCGCGTTACGATATAGATAATTTCGTGTAAAAGGGTGGCAGTGTACATTGTCAAGTAATCAGTCACGTCAGGGATTATCAACGATGGGTCACGTGGATGACTATGATGTGGAGGTGACAAAGAGCGAGGTGATTGCAGGTTGGGCAGGACATAATTAATGATTGATCTGAGAAATGTATTTCGGACACGAAAAACAACTATAAAATAAATATCCTCAAAGAACAATAAAATGTCATTCACTGACGTGTGCTTGTTTATATATCATGCAATATGATATATATGATATGTAAGACGTAGATACGTATGATTTATATATTGAGTGAAATAATTTTTTTCGTTTTAAACGTTCAGATTGCTTTCAAAAAGTATAACTTTGTAAAGACAACAGACTTAAACAGCGTACGCGGATTGGTACAATACTCTAAAAACTTTTACTAAAAGTCTGTGTAATTGAAAATACTGAATAAATTACAAAATTATATATATATATATATATATATGTGTGTGTGTGTGTGTGTGTGTGTGTGTTAAACTATTTTTTTTACACGTGAATATTTCAGTCATTATATATAATGGCATATTCATTAAATTTTAAAATACATATAATAATAACAATAGCATAAAAAATACCTAATGGTACTTTTCAACTTTACAAGTAAAAAAAAGTAGGTAAATAAAACATTTTATCCGTTTTTTTCTATACAAGCATACAATTATATTTAATACTAATGGTATAGGTATAGGATGTTTTCTCAATAATCTTATTTTTCTAAAAATAACAAAGAATTTTTAAATCTATGGGATTTTCATGTTATGATTTTTCATAGGTATATATTTTTTTCCGTACTCGACAGATTAAATCTTCGATTTAATAATACTATGTATTGTTATTATACATATATAATATGTATACAAGTATGTATATACAGTTAACGATGTCAGATACAATATTTATTCTGTATATTGTTATATATTATTGTGAAATGGAAAACTGTATAAAAATAATATTATAGAGTTTTTACGATATTGTTTCTCTCTCCCGTGGTTCTATATCGTGAAACTATATTATTCGCGAAAAAAAAAAGGTCCGGGAGAGTTGCCAAAAATACAAGATACTCGTTTTGTTTTTTCGTCTGTTAATAATAACACGTAGATACACCGGTAATACGTGTATTAATACATTACACAGTGACTAAGATTAAGAAATGTTTATCTTTGACTTGTTTGATAAGATCTCTGATCTTATCTAATTTTTATTGTTTCGATAACTAAAAAGTAGTATAACGGGCTCTAATGATCAGGATTTACATATGGGGACAATTTTAGAGAGTAAACTTACTCTTAAATCAATTTTAATTCTGTATTGCATCTACTTTGGTCAACGACAGTGGCCTTTGTTCTTATACATTTTGTTTAAAATAAGTATGTACCCACCACCATCGATAATTTTTTATTTACCCATGCGTCGTTTACTGTATAGTATGTGTGGGTGCGATCGCTCAGCAAAATATGTGCACAGACGTTTCGTGAGTGTAGAATCATGGTAAGTCTCGCGAAGCTACAGTGAAGTTCTAAAAATCTAAATTATAGTAATTATTTTTTTTAAACATTGATTAGGTTTGATATTATAGTCACTATTATGAAATCATACATAATAATTGGTAATTTTTATTATTTGAACTATATACTCTATATTGGAATAATAATATTCCAAAAGATAGAATGACAAGAAATGCAATGCCGATAATACAGTATAATATAATATGTCATGTTGGAGGATAAGCGAAGTGAATATCGTTTGTTAATAGTTTATGCCGAATCTGTCTTTCCGATCTGACGGATTCAGAGACGTACGCGTTCGCGCTTCCGTTAATTATTATCGAATGAACCGAACGTAATAAACTAATAATAGTAGTATAGTAGTAGAGTTATAATAATTATCGCCGCGTTCATTTAAATTAGCAGTGTCTGTTAATCCGTAAAGCAGATGCTGTCATAACATTATATTATGTATTTAATTTGACGAGTCTTGCGTGTGTATATATAATATTATACCATTATGTTTTCGACCGGGTAACTGTCAAACGTCGCCACTCATTGTCGGTCCAAAATAGTACCATAGGACCTACTTCGTTTACATAATATAATACCATTGCTGTATACACAAACAATAAAATATAACATATGTATTATGTAAGCACCTCCAGTAATATAAGCCATCCATTTTTTAACGCGCATTCTCTATTCATCTGATTGCTTCTATTCTATTTTTGAGTGATTTCTCGTTAAGGTTTATTTATTTTTAATAGTAAGCCATCATATTATTATAAGATTTGTCTTAGAATGTTGGAGCATAATATACGATATACTTCAGTCGACACTCGACCGACTCGCACTGTTTTATTCCAAAGTGGCGGTTGATGGGAACGAATGTTGGCGATACACTGCAATACTCGTATTTGTACTTACAACTACTGTGCATTCGTGTTTATCGAAGAATTATAATAAAGTGTCCAATCGTCGTAAATCATTAGTGGTTTTCTACCGAGCAATTTGTAATAAGATATCGCTGACGGCGGGTCTTCAGTCTCGTCCGTTAACCGCCGGCGACTGTCATATTATTTCGTTTTTCGCGTTTCGTTCGAAAGCGGTTTGACGAAAAACTGCCAAGCTATTTCTCCAAAAAACTGTAATCGGTACAACAGTAATAATAATTGAACCCAGAGTGTAAAAAATATAAAGACCGAGAACAATGCATACTACAATGACGCGTCGATAAAAAATAGTTATCTGTATATAGGAACTTCCTTCTCTTTCTTTTCACTCTCGTTCAACCCCCATTAGTATATCATATTATACGAGTACTGAAAACAGTATATTATATATGGTATTGTCATTCATGTTCTGCGCATAGACGCTTTCCCAACCAATGGCGTTTTTCGCAGAGTTAAAAACAAAAATATATTATACATAATAATATATATGATCGTAAAGAAATCAAAGAAATACGAAAACAAATTTGCATAAAGTACCGAGTAGTTTATGGCACGGTATTATGTTATGATAATGTGGCGAAATATATCTACAAAATAGCTGTAAGCGTTCATTATAATATTGTCGTCGTGTTTGTTATTTATCATTGTTAACATGTTTAAATCCTAAATCGACACGAAATGATCCGACAAAGGGATTGTTTGAAAATCGTGTTTTATTTAATCATTATTTTTATAACACGAATACATTGGCGTATTATATATTATACATGCATACATATTACTCACTTTATCTTACATATATGAATTCAGATATGGTATTAGAATTCTATAAATTATTTGTTATGGACGAAAACTAGAAAAAATATATATTCGTGCTTATGAAATGTACTATTAATAGTTGCATTATATATTAAAAAATTCTTTATTTTATCGTAAAGTCTAATCAAAAAATAAAACCAGAAATCAATAACTATTAATATGGGTTTATTTGTACCTATCATAAAACTTATTATTGGTGTACATTCTAGAAAGAAAAAGTATTGATTTTTGGTTAAATGTTTAGGTTATATGATTTGTTTGAAAAATTATTTTCTTTTAAGTATCTTTTTCATATTTGTCCATATCAAGTATTATTGTAATTTTATACAAAGAAAAAGTTTTTATTCAAACTTTTACTCTACATTTTTATTTTTGTTCACTGTCATTCTCATTTTCCAAACTAGCTCACATATAAAGAATACTCGCCCAACGTGTTTAGAATTTAAAGAAGACATGTAACATTTTTAAAAAGTATTTATTCGTTTATATTTTTGAAAAATTATACTCCACTACCTAGTAAAAATATATTCCATTTTGATTTTACGATTATGTGGTTTTTACTTTAACTTTATACATTTTCCGCATACTCATGATTTATTTCCTTAGTGCATTTTTCATATTTTTGTACCACATTTATTTCGTGATTTTTTTTTTTTGTTTATGAATATTTCTGTTTTGAAATTTTGTAACCCACACTATCATATTGCAATAAGTTATCTTGTTTACAAACGACGTTAAGTCTCATACTCAGTAGACAAATTGTTATCAAATACATAATATAATGTTTACACAATAATTGTGACAAGAATATGAACATTTCCGTGAGATTAAAAAGCGTGTATAAACCTAGCTTTTATATAAAACTAAATATTGGATTGATTTATATTATTAAAGCGTGGAGCGTGGAGTCTGGAAAGTATTACACGTGTATGAGATATTTAAATAATCTGCGATCATCATATAAACAAATATAAATAAAAAATAAAAATATAAATATGAATACGATATTATATTTCTCGGAAAATCATAATATACAATGTTACAAATACATATAATAAAAAAAAATAAACATGGAGAAAATAAAAACATCAAAATATTAAATAAATAAGAAATTAAATACATAAGGGTAAATAAAAGATTATACTACTTATTTATGTGTATAATATATTTATGATGAAACTGAGTAGTTACATTAAAATATCCTCAAATAATTTACTTTTATTCAAGTTTACACTTTACTAGAAAATAATAAAAATTAATAGTGAAAATACTTAATCTTGACATGACTTACGACTTACGAGCATCGTGCGTGAAGTCTATAAAAAGAAAATGCACTCGCGGATATCGTTCATTCTATGTCTTGCACTGATGGTGATTGGTGGCCTTGTCGTTGCTGAGATACATATTTGCTTGAATAAAAGTAAATATTCTGTGGATTTTCGGATTTTATGATTTTAATATAATAATATATAATATATTTGTGTGTCTGAATTTTATTAATTTTTTTTCCTATTAAGTTTTGACGACAGAATCGACATGGCATTCTTTGGAAGAAGAAAAGAAAACAATAATAATAAATTTTAAGTGGTACGCCCGTCTGGAGATGAATTAAACGCATTTCCTACTCCTAAGTCGTTTTATATTACAACGGCAGTTAATAACAAACAAATTAAATTACCAGCGAAATATTTTATTATTATATGTCATTTTATGGACAACTTTAGTAGAATAATTATTAACTTCACTAACTATATATGTAGTGACACTACAATATTATTATATGGTCTGCACGTTTTTTGTAATAAATAATAATTATAATTTATATAATATTATATTATTGGGTTAACTGCAAGTATTTCCATTTCACAGCATAAATGTATTCTAGTACTGCAGTCGTAAATATTATACATTTTAGTCTAATAAACGAGGTTTATAGTCTTATTACAATAATAATAATAATGATTACCCGCAAAGCCCGTTTTACATTGACACCGACGTAAAACCATTCGAATGTCGTAAAACTCGAAACGCCCCTTTCCCTCGTGGTCCCTATATACCTCCACAGCAACACCACCACCCACGAACTTCCACTCACATTGCAAACGATATCGTATTGTGTTTGTGTATATATATATATATATATATATATATGAAATAGGTACCTACTACTGGTTTTGATATTTTAATCGCAGAATATTGGGGTGCTGATAATTTACGACGAATAGCATTCAATAAGTTCTATTATACGTATGTATCTATAATCAAATATCGAAACACACCGGACGGTTTTACGGTGTACACTGTAAATTATAGGTTTCCTGCAGACGTTTTGTGTGCAAAAAATACGATGTTGTCGTCCACTCGATTTAGTCCGTAAAAAATAAAGTCTATAAAAAAAATAATGCCCACTATAATATACCATACGTTGTCCGCGATAAATTTAATAATATACGTATCCACATTATATTTTCCTACGATTAACTGATGATTTATTTTATATGTTTAATAATGTATTGATTAGAAAACCATTATTAATCTTTTTAATGATCAAAAGTCATCAAATAGCTTTTTTAATACACACTTATCTCGTTTGTTGATCTGTTTTGTTTTGTTTCTTTATAGTTAATTTTATTTAACTATAATAATATTATATCGTTTACTATTTTCCATTATCTGTTTTAGTCATATTTTGAAGAATTTAACGTTTTGAAGCATTGAAATATTGTTTATAGTAATAATATTGAGTATTTACAATGACAAAAGCAGAATTTCCGTGTGTTTGGTAGCAGCTGTATGTTATAGACTAAAACTATCTGTATATACCTGCAAGATAATCTAACTAAATGACGTTTTAAAATAGTATGTGATTTGTAATTTAATGTATCAAAGTAATGATTTTATGTAAAAAAAAGTAATTTAGTGGATTTTTTCTTTTTTTTTTTTTTGATATTTATTTAAGTACTTAGGATAAAAAGTATCGAATTTATAGTTCAGATTAAATAGTTACTTAGTTAAATTTACAATTAATATTTTTTTTATAAATATTATGCTTTATTACATTTAAAATTAAAAATATTATGTATATAAAATATAGTATACTATAATAATGTATATCATATATACGCCTAATAAATATTGATATTGTATCTTTCAAAAAAAAAAAGTTAGATATTTATAACATTATTTTTAATAAAAAGTGTATGTATTTAGCGTCCGATTTGAATATTTTTTTGTATATTATGAAGAAAAATATGCGTCACTGTTTTAAAACTATATAATATATTTTTATCAAACCTTGATAACGATAATTTTAATCAATTTCTTATAAAATCACATTTTACAAATCGGTTATAGTTCAAACAAAATAAGCCAAGTAACCATAATGCAATTATTATGAAATATACCTATACCATAAACGCGAATCGCTTGACTTGTATTATATCCAACTTATAACATATGTGTGGTCAAACCGCTATTCACCTCCTCCCCAAATACTATTTGGTTGCTCATAAAACAATGTCACATTTCAGTTGAATTTTGAATAATTTCTTTAGTGAGTGTCAGTATTGCTAAAGTCGTGATTGCACAATTGCTCTATGCATGCAATCGAGTTTATTAATTAATATAGCTATAATATTACTAATAAAATATATTAACATTTTTAATTTAAAAGATTATACAATATGTAAAAAATAATGTTTGCGTCAATGATATAATGCTACTTATACATTACACTATCGGATAAAATATATGTTGAAATGTTCAATGTACCATATCACGACTGACTATTGGCAAATCAACGTTAAGGACAAGACACATAGAATCATTGGAATTTCAAGTAGCAAAGACATAATTTATTAGCTCCGGACATGAATAGCATTTTTACGGTTTACTCGTGCGTGCATATAACCCTCGTCGTTTTTGCGACACATATAAGATCGTAATCACTCTGTATGTAAAGCTGAGATCTAGGAAAAAGAAACGACTGCTATACCCTGCAATGTCGACCAGTGCTAATTCTGTGTAAGTAAGTATCTGCAATCCCAGAATTTTTGAGGAAATATAAAAACCAAAATCCATGCATATATAAAATATAAAAATAAAAACAGAAAAAGCATAATAAAATATAATTCTCCGTTTCGTGGAAAACGTAAATGGATCGAGTACATAGCGTTTGTATTTTACTATTATATAATATACAAACAATACACGCAGATACGGTCGTAGAATTAACTGTCAAACGCATTTTTGGCCAAAAAAAATATAACAATAATATGGCGTTCATTTATTTCGATTGACGACCCCCCGAGTGTAGTATATAATACACGGTCCGAACGTACCACGCGATCCGGGCAGTTGTATATTTAATACCTAATCGTGTACGGTTTTTCCGAAAAATTTGGTTCTCATAGCAACGGTGGGGTGGTGATGGCGTCTATGCGCGTTTCCTCTAAATCGTACGTGTTGCATTTTTTATGCATTTGAATTCCACAAACGACTGTTGAGATTGGTGAGGAAAATAAATCCACACTCGTAAATTGTATATTATTTTGTTGTAATGGGATCACTATGCGGGCGACCGCGGCGGTGAGTATAGGCGCAATTCCGTCAAATATTTAAAAAAATACTTCAGAGTTCAGATCCACTACGTTAAGTTTCCATAATTTTTTTTGAAAGTATATAAAGCTACCGCCGAGTGAGACCGATCGTGGATATTTTATGTTTTATACTGACGGTTAATGTTATGTTTATTTATTATATGCCTACGAAAGAAATAAAAGCAATCAATAGAATAAGTTGACAAAAGTGCTTTCCGACGGGAAGCCATACGCGATTCGTTCTATATTCATTCCACGCGTCAACCACTGTTCCAAAGTCGAGGCGGACGAGATTCGAACTTTGACATCAGTTCGGTCAATAATACAGCCAGCGAGTGACCTTTCCCGGGTAAACGAGTTTTCTTTTTATCCTCAAATTTCTTAGAATATATAGTGAATGTGTACATAGTAAACCCGTATAGTGTACTTACCGGATTCAACGGTACAATATACAATGGTCGTGGTGACGGTAAATTATGTTGGAAAAAAGTTACGAACGTGCGGAATACCTGTGCTAGGTATCATGACTTTGGTTGTTTAATCGATTTTCTGGGCGTGTGTGAGTGTGTGGTCGACCGCGAGTGTGTATACGCTCCAGTTGACGAAATTCTAAATACGCTCTTTAAAACGTATCGCGCGGACCTATGAAAGCACTTAGTATTTCCTGTTCACAACTTTTGCGGTGTAGCGCAGCGAGATATTTTTAAACTATCGGCGTTCTTAGTAAAGTTATGCACATAAAACTCGTGAACAGAGACATAACTACGTCGCACGCCGTAGAAAAAAACGTCACATAATTTTCTCGCTGCTTTGTAAACTACGCAAACCGTTTGTGCAGTCCCTGTACGGGATCTCCGGTCGATTGGCTCTTTGACCCACTTTCACGACTGTTTTCTGAATTTAAGACATATTACTAATGTCCCCTCGACCCACACATATTTGACTTTTAATCCTTCGTTTAAACTTGTTCCAATCCATCATTACACGGATATTTTTAATAAATTTAATTCGTATCGTATTTTACTTTATCAATTAAAAGTTATTTGTTCTTAAACGCGATTTGTTTGTTTTTACTTTAGCTACTTTATTGGTTTATATTAAATTCTAACAAGTCTGACTATTGTTCGATATATGGTGTACATACTTCGGTGCTCCGATGCACATCAGGTATTTATGAGTCAAATGTTTGAATGTAGAAAGTTTTAGGGCGAGAAGTTCCCTGGCCACTTGTAGAGTGTTCCTTTGACTTCCTTAAGCAGTATGTATACTATTATTATTTCACAGTTAATACACAAAAGCCTTATGAAAACGCGACAGTTGGTCGATATTTTGTTTAATCCTACACGCAGTCGACTAAAATGCTGTGTGTGGATTTCAAAATCGTCAGTACGTTGTATAATAACGAATAATGTTTTTCAAAAATTGAGGATTTCACCAAAAACTAATTTATTTTTATCAATATTGGTTATTCGAGTTTATTGTAATATTAATGTTTTAGTTTGTTTTAATGACCATACCAAACTATTAAAATACTTTAAATCTTTCAGAACAAATCCATCGTAAATTCAATTAAAAAAAATATGAACACTCACACATATTATCTTATATAAAAAAAAAGCAGATAGTAAAGTATTTTAATTACTAAAATATTTAATAATGGATGTATTTATATAAATTAGATAAAAATAAACAAATAAAAAAAAGTTTAGTATCAAGTAAAAACAAATTATTCAATATTATTAATTTCTAAATCGTATTAATACATTATACTAATATGTCGTATGTTTATACTTAACATTTTCTACGTAGTATGTGTGCATATGTTTTTGAAAATCACAAAATTAACATTGGAATATTTAATACTAATAATAATAATAATAATATAAATAATATACCTAAATAATTATTGTGATTAATCCTTGTACAAATATTTACTATAAAAAGAAATGAAATCCGTTCCGAGTTTTTGTATAATACTACAATGTAAAAATGTTTTCCAATGAATCTACAGGAAACGATTTTCAAATTATTACACATCTAATTTTTTATTTAAAACAAATTCGAAGAGAATATATGAATTATTTATAATAATTTATTTTTTTCTCAAACCGGAACCGACAATATATCTATATAATCCCAAATCATATATGGTTTAATTATGTATAACTTAACGAAAAGTAATAAATTTAATACTAATGGTGTTTTGAATTTATTTATACATATATATGTGTGTGCATATATAGGTCCCGTTTTATGCAAAGTCGTAATATATATTTTTACATTTGTTTCCAGCTCTGAATTTATTATCGTAGATAATATAACAAACGGAATATAAGAATATATAAGAATTGATAAAAACGACTTTGATCGGTTCGGAATTTCAACGACCGTCTTACGATAGCAGTGTACCAATGCGTAAGTAGGTGCTCGCGTATAATATTACATCAACACTGCCAATACATATGTATATGTGGTCTTGGACGTTGATTGATTTTTATCGTCAAACGATACTCTGTGTGCGGTAGACGCAATTTAGTATGTAAAACAGGCGTCTTGACCCGTCCAACCAACTTGCGGTGAACGCATCGGTGGGCAATGTCTACCATCGTTGTTATTGGTTTTCAGTCGATTAGGCGATACGCGTAACATAGTGTGACGATGGGAGGAGGCTTGCGGGGCTTATCCTCTCGAATAATTTCCAAGATCCCGCTAGAAAAAAAATTATTTATTTTCAGGTTTATTGTATACTTCAGCATGCGGTATTGGAACGGTTTATTATTTGTAATTAATTATAAATTGGATAATGTTCATGTAGTCAATAGTTTTTTTTATTTCTGACAAGACTCATCTCGGAAATAGAAACATTTTATTTTATCAGAGGTTAATTAAAAAATAAATTATATTTCATGTCGTTATATTATGTTTGATTATTATTATTATTTCTAGCTTGTAATATTATGTATCACTATGTATTATATTATGTATTGTTATTTATTGGGAAAGGTCTAATAGTCATATAAGTTATTAAAAAAAAAAACAGAAATACTTAAAATATCCTTAAGGGATATTTCATATTGAAATTTAATCTTTCTTTCGACGACTCTCAGTTACCATAATATTAGACTAAATCGACATTTATTTAAGCGTATAATTTATATACATATAATATAATTCGTGAGTCGTAATAATGTCGAGTCGATGACCGTTTAGCGAAGCTGTGATTTTTTTTAGGTAGAAGACACAGCTTTCGTGGATCCGTAATAAGGTCACTTTTGCAATTCCATACATAAAAAAAATTGTAGTACAACAAGTTTCGATATATATATATATTATTTTTAAAAATAATGAAAAACCGTATTTTCAAATTATTGAGATTTTGTGTGCTACTTAAAGAAATGGCCTATGGCAATACAAACGTCTGTTTTTCAAATAAGAACCCCTCTTTTTTATTGCAAATTATTTAGTGGATAATTTTTTTGAAAATGTCGGTGTACCTAATTCTAAATTCTAACGAGTGAATTCCTAGTAACCAAAATGCTTATACTAAGTATAATAGTTCTTAAAAATGATTTGGATTAAAAATATTAGATCTAGAATTAATCATACTTGAACCACTTTTAAAATTTATAAATGTTGATGGATTAATATCAATTACTAAAACTATTAAATCTACGTAATCTTTGTATTTTCTAAACCAATTATATCATGAACCTATTATCCTTACTACAAAAAGTTAAATAATTTAAAAACTACTCGTTTAAATTTTAATTTTGATCAGATAATATTTCAGAAAAAAATATCCACTAGAAATTTGCAATAGAAAAGGAAGATAATCTTTAAAAAACAGAAATTTGTATCTCCGCAAGAAACTTCTTAAATAGTACAAAAAAATTTTAAAAATTTGAAAACAAAATCTTTAAATATAAGTATTAAAAATTCCAAAAATCAGATGTTGAATAAAAACAATATTGAAGAAAAAAGTGGGTGAGCTAGCTTGGTAAATCATCCTAAATATATATAGGAGAAAGCCTTTGCGTTTTTACAGTACTATAACCAACAACGGATTAGATGTAAAAAATCGCGACGAAAACTTAAATTAATTTAAATAACGATGGTATAATGTTATGATAATTGGAAGGGGATCCTCCTAAAATTAAAAATAAAAATATAAAAAAAGGTCGTTGATTTCGATTCTTAACTTTTGTTTCCGTTTACGTGAATTAGATTACCGTGAACTGCTGCTGCTGAGAGATAGAGATACGTCGTACACGGATATTAATTCGGACGTGACGCCGTCCGGAATTTCACGTGTTCCAATGACCGTTTGCCAATGTCATTATGACAGATGGGAATCGTAGTCGTAAATCGCAATACGCATAATAATAAAATATTGACGTGATGTGACGCAGTTGTCAAATAATTCGATATGTGGCTAAAAATATGTCACTTCACACTATGGCATCAAACGAATTATGATAAAGGTACTTCTATTATACGTGGAAATGGGTTCGAGGATATACGGCCGGCGCAATGGTCATTTGAGACTTGGCGTAAACCGTTTTGTCGTGTATATCATATATTAATTATTATTATATATACGCCGAACATAACGACGGGACCCCTGACACAGTTTGTCTCTCCCGTGGGACCGAAACTCTATCGTCACCGGGTCTAGCGGTGCATATATTATTATTATATTAGGTGACTTACAGTGCTTTCTCAGCAATCTATGGCATGAGAAAATTAGAAAGCGCCGTGGGCCTCCCTGTATAATATGTGTTTGTTTGGTGTCATATCAAACATGTCATATATACGCGACCGAAGACGCCACGACGATAACCACCGAGTTGACGTTTCAATAACATAAATTGGTTTGATATAATAATACTATATTATCATGATGATGTTCGCCATGAATTACGTCATGTCTTAGCTACCAGCATTTGACGTTTTTGGTTTTGTGTGAAACTCGTGACAGTTTATTTCGTTACAACAAAAAGTATTTTTGATATTACCACTTAACGCGTACGATTAAAAAAAATGTATACATAAATAAATAAAAATGTATACTTTAAAACTCAAGTACAGTAATAGGTAGGTAACAAATAGATAAACTAAACTTAATTTTACATTTCCCGTAAAATCTACAAAAAAATCAAACCAGATGCCAAGGCACTACAGATGATTTCATATTTTATTGTGTGAACATAGTACAAATATGATGAATTCTAGGGGAGTCCTTAGGGTCTCGAATAATTTAATTATTTATTTAAATTGTATAACTTTTAAAATTTTGAGACTCTTTTCTTGTTTTTTTTTTTTTTTTGAAAAGATTTGGGACTATTTTAGGATTTTCTCTGTGCACATCACTGTAAACAGGAGCTACTGCCATCGTGAGTGTATTAAATTAGTTGCTCAATAGTATGCACGATCGCATTATAATATGTCACAATGAACAAAACCGCAGTAGTAATTAAAGGTAGGTTCTGGAGCACCTCCCCTTAAATTTTACACGTTAAAGCATAGGAAAAATTATAGGTAATACACAGTACACGCATCTCCCAAACTAGCAAATATATATATCTCAATATAGACAACTTGCAACACGCATAAACCCATCTCCAGATCGTCTTCACAACAGCCGCCACCCGATCCGACACGTGACCGATTTATATTTTACCCCCTCTCAACCAATTACATTAAAACCTTTTCTCATTCTAAAAAAAATTGTATATAATATTCCGATGTATCAGTTATATCGGACCTTTGTAGTATACATTTACATCGCATCGACTCTAAGTCCATTGAAAATTTAATCATACATATCTACATACATACATACATAAACACACGTGCATACATATACAGGCATACATACATAATATATAATACATATACACATACATAATTACATATATAGCTTACATATATATAACCAATGATTCTTAAATAATTTTATCAACTATCGAAATATATTAAAGCTGATTCAAACATTGGAAGATCTGATACACTCAAAGAAGCAGTTACGTTAATAAAGATGTTCAGGCGGATTGATATGTAATCATATATTAAAGAACAATTTTAAAACATTGAATATAGCAATGCTCCATGTAAAAATGCTTTAAGTTAGTCTTATGTGATTATATAATAATATGAAGCTATATATGTTTGGTAGTGCGTGTGTATATGTAAGTGTGTGTGTG
>JACXSJ010000554.1:0-234879 GCA_014851325.1 Pentalonia nigronervosa | reverse complement strand
TCACTTAATTTAGATTTTATTTGAATATAGATAATAAATAAGAATTCAACTAATGTTCATAGAATTATAATCATAATAAATTTAAGTTAACCTAACTTAATTTTATTATGATTATACTTCTGTAAAGATGAGTCGACTATTAAATATTTTAGCTATTTAATTCAGTTTTGTAAAAACCTAACTGTTACTTTATAATACGATTTTAAACATTTTCGTGATTTTGAAAATAATATTATTTAATAAAGAAACATAAATATATTATGTTTATATATTTAAGTGACTTAATTTAGATTTTATTCGAATATAGATAATAAATAAGAATTCAACTAATGTTCATAGAATTATAATCATAATAAATTTAAGTTAACCTAACTAATTTTATTATGATTATACTTCTGTAAAGATGAGTCGACTATTAAATATTTTAGCTATTTAATTCAGTTTTGTAAAAACCTAACTTTTTCTTAAGTTATGTTTTTTAAATAATATTATTTAAGTAAGCATAACTACAAATACAAAAATTGTTTCATAATATAATTATTATACATTTCTAAATAATTAATATTTTAGCATATCATACAACATTTCTTCATATATCATATAATGTTCTATGACGTATAAGAGGAACTTTGTCCTGAAGTTTATTAGTGTATTCTTCTTCAATAATAACTTTCTTAATAATTTTTCATTTTTTGATTGACATTGTATTTTTAAATAATGATTTCACTTTGATTGTATAGTTTTTTGTTATATATTTAAATGTTGCTGTATTCCAGAGATCTTCAATCCATCAATACATGCTCTGAATTTTCATGGTGCCAGATAAGTCTAAAAACAAAAGCAACTAATTATATGTGTACAACATAGTAAAGTAGATTCTTTAACATTTTAAAATTTATAAAAAATATTTTTGGAATCAACTCTTGCATTATTAATGCATTACTATCAATATTATTTTGTTTTATTAGATTAAGGTAATGCCAGGTTATGTGAATAAAAAATTATCAAATATTCGTATAATTAATAAGTTAAAATCTTCAGGCTAGTAAACTGAAAAAATAATGGATAAAATTTTAAACAAACTGAGAACTTAAACATTTTGGATAGTTGGTGAACTATATTTATTTTGCTATAGATACGTTATAACTTTGCTAACATCCCCTTTATTTTTTTTCACCACATTCTTTACTGATGTAAATCACAAGTATATGAGTTTGATCACAAATCTATAGAAATATTTAATTATTTGAATATAACATGTAATATTTATTAATTATTATAAATTTTGAATAAATTATTTAGAGTAAATAAATATAAATAATGCACATTTTATATTTAGTGTTAAAATGTTTTGAGTCATTCATATTTTAAAATATTTGTGATAAAATCTAACCAATTAAAAAATCAAAATATAATCAACAATTTTTAATACTAGGTATTCTAATATACTTGATATATTAATTAATACTCTAATACTTAACATAACTACAAATATTGACATATTGTTTAAGTAAAAACCATTACAACACCACATAACAATGAAGTTATCAAATAAGAGTAGAATAAAAGTTTCATCTACCACAATTAAATAAAGATTTTCCAAAATATTTTCATTGATATGCCTTTTTCTAAAACTAGATTTTGTTAGTACTTTTTGCCTATCAATTTCATATGGCAGATATTTATTCCTTCGTTAAGTTTATAAATATCATATTTAATTTTAATATTCAGTTCAGCCATATTGTTTAACATCACCATGGTATTGTTTTTGTTCCTTGCACTCATTATTATGATAAATATTATTTATTTGTTAACATTTTTATTAATTATATCAATCCAATTAATAATGTCATTATGAATAACAATATTCAGGAAACTGGCATTGTTTGCCATGTACACCTAAGATCACAAAACAAAATCAGACAAAATCATAAATTTTGCCCATCAAAATTGGCAAAAAAACTAGTTTACTTAAAAAGTTTTTATAACTTCTAACCATTTTGTCTTATTGGCCAACAATGATACTGGTGCTAATATAATTGCCACACTCTCAAGCAGCTCCATGAATGATCTCAACTACCTATCTCAACAGATCTAAAGCTCAAAATCCCTTTACTCTATCTACATCAAAAATATATAAAATTTTTCCTCTTTCAAAACAGTCTTAACAAAGATCTTTATTCCAAATAATGTTACATTCTTTACAGTCTTCGATGTCACATCTTATTGTACATCCCACAGGTTGCCCTCAATACAATAAAATTATAGATCTTTTTATCTGTTTATAATGCTAGTTTCCATTCAATTTATCCCATCATAAAAAACTTACATTATTCCAACCCTTGTCAATTGACATTATTACAGCTCTGGCTGAATTATGAGACACAATTAAATATATTGTTAAAAACAAAAATAACTGTTTTAGGTTTATGAATGTTTTTCTGCGTGATAATAATGATATTCAAGACATCACGTCACTTCTTAACTCTAAAGTAGTAATTGAGAAACCACATAACAAATTATTGCCACTATGAGTATCTCAATGAATCAAATGCAGTAAAAACTACGATATGGTTGAATGTACCAAAGTCCGTAACAGCCTCACCAAATGTTCTCTCTACACTAAGGACTACACTGCAAATTTCAAGAGATGCACAGCAGACAAGCCAACTTCAGCTGCTCTAAAGGTGCTTTATTCCTATACTTAATCTAAAACCAAATCATATGCATAAGCTACTAATAATCACAGTTCTTACACAAAACATATCTTTAACACTTTTTCACATTTAAATACAAATATAAATTCTTTATCATTCCTCTAATTCCCTTTCTTTTTTTAGTTCTAAATACACTTATCGCTAAAGATTTTATTTTTGTCCAACATTCCATCTTTGTAGTAGTATTTATTACTACAAACTATTATACCCTTATTAATATAAATAAAATATTAAAATTGTGTTTCATTATTAGTCTAATTAATCTCCCAATTATATATAATAGATAAAACTTTTTCATGTTCTGCTAATATGGCGTATCTTATCTTGCAACCTTTAGGTTGTTATAATCTGTAATTTAAATAATACAATTTTATTGTTGAGTTATATTAATTTATACTAAGAGCTAAATAAAACCTATTAAAAATAACATCATGCAGAATTTTACAATTGTTAATTTGAAAACAAGGAATTATATGACGTCATAGCAAAACAATATTAAATGAAGACTTACTGTATGACACAGCACATAATAAAATATTAACTTCCCAGAAGCATTGAAGCTAGGTCTCCTACCCTTAAAGAACCATCCTATAGACAGACATCTAATGCAACTTCTATTCAAAAACCCGTACAATCAGATTGTCTTATCTACTCTCAACTACAATACTTATTAATTACTTCATACATATACTGTACAATCTAGCATGACTATAATTATCTACATAATATTGCAATGGTCTCCTCGCGGTTTCACTTAATAAACTATCACAAATTTTTATCTATTAACTATAGGTAAATAATTATTTTTAATTATCAAATCGTACACATCAAATAATTAAAAAAAAAATTAGAAACAAAGGATATTTTGGGAAATTCTATATTGAAGATTTTTAGTTGTCATTCACTGAAAATGACGAAATACTTTCAAATTTTTAGGTTAAAAGCTCACCTGAAATAAATATTACAAGTCAGAACCTCGTAAACCTATGGGTGCTCTATCAATTACTTAATTATTTATTATATACAGTAAGGTGTGTGCTCGTACTAACAAGTTACAAAATGTCCAGTATTTTCATTGAACAGATTTATTTATCGAACTGTAGCGCACGTACCACAGTCTGGCATCAGCATAGGCCAACGCCCAGTGCCCGCCGGTCGGCGGTCACCAGTCACCACCTCTAATGAGTCCAATTTCCGTGCCCAGTCCATGGCTCCGTGACTAAATGTACATTACAATTATTATTATAACATTAATAATGCTGCAAAATTTTAGTAGTTCATGTTCGTGATTAAAGCAATCAATCTTGTCAAAATATCAACGTCGAGCATCATTGCGACAATTACTATAAGATAGTAAAGTATATGATCTAAGGGTACAACAAATGTCCAAACCACAGATATTGATATATATATATATATAAGAACAAACGCTCCAAACTACAGTTGCAATCGCAGTGATGCAAATTGCGAGCAAATATTATGCCTTTTATTCGATCCGCGAATTGCGACCGCCAGTGTATGCATTTTTGATAACGACACAAACAGTTGAGGGTACACGACCACCCGTTTAGTTGGCGACACTGTTGTCAAATACGTTTTTTTAGACCCTACTGTGCACTGCCATCTATCCGCAAATTATTTTGTTCCCGCATTAAATGGCGTCTTTACTCCTTTGACTACCCGTCCATCCGTCAACCATCTACACACACACGCGCACACTTGACGGTCGCCATTTTCCTCGCGCGTACATTGCTCGGACGTGCGTGCGACATATTTTTTTTGTACTATAAACAATAACAAACAAAATGGCGTCGCCGGCAGATTACATGAAAACCGAAGATGACGACGACGATGATCTGAAATTGACTGATCAAATACCGGTAGAGATGCCGTGCGAGATCGTCGAGACCACCGTGGTGGACCAGAACGGCCGGCAAATAATTATGACGCCCGTCCAAGGGCTCACAAAGAACGACAACACCACTATGCTGATGCAAGCGGGCCATCACCAGCACCAGAACCACCACCACCAACACCACCACCCTCACCACCAGGATCTGGATGATGGTCAGCTTACCTACGTTTATGAGAGCGTCGTGCCCCAAGAGCTGTATGCCCAGCCTGAAAGCCCAGGACCATCCAGGTAAATCGCTCGTACACAAACTAGACAGCGATCAACTATCACCGTTATCGCTGTCCATAGTCCATACAACGAACTGTCATCAAACCTATTTTGTACTCCGTACAAAGTATTTCGGTTTTCTCACTGGCGGTTGTCAAATTACAAAACTGAACAAATACACTATGTATACACAGTTATTAATTTCCTATGTTAAGGTCTTGCGTAGGTTTTCTATATTCAAACTGAAATTATATTCTAAGAATATTCCATATTAACATGATTTTTTATCAAAGTACTTAAGGTACTTTTATGTTGAGCACTGTTTTCAATATGCCCTTCTATTGGCTTAGGCCTTTAGCTAATATTTAAGTAAAATCTTAACTTGTTAATAATTGTTTATTTTTGCTCATTAAGCTATTGATGGATATAAATATAAAATAACAGTTATAAAAAAGTACTATCAAACTCAAGGATAATAATAGTTTTTATTATTAATCTTTGAACTGATTGTAAATAAAAATGTACTGGGACACTTAATTGTTTATGTTGAGTTAAATCATGACATTTTTTACAAACTAGGAAGTACCTCTATACACAATCTTAAACCCTCAGTATCTGCATTTTAAACATATACAATAGTGTCATTACACAGACAGTACCTATTATTTGATTTTTTAAAATAACAATAGTTTTTTTTTTTTTTGATACCATATTATATTTAGGTAGACTTCACAACTATGAATCCAAAATTAAGATTGATTAAATAAGTGCTATTTCAAATTTAATTTTAGTCTTATATAAAATAGTATTTTTATATTATTTTGTATTATATTTTCTTAAATAATGGAGTATTATGATATTGATATATAGCAGGGATTACAAATATTAATATTTTATTTTATTTTTAATAATAACAACATCATAATATTAGTACTTTTTCATAGGATTATCATATTTTAATGAACTATAAAAAAATGATGTAAGATTAAATTTGAAATGTCTCTTATTAAGTTAATTTTAAATTTAAAGCCTAAGTTTTGAAGTCAGAATGACTTAAATTTTTTTATACCCACCACATTATAATATCAAAAGTAAATAAATGTTTTCATTTAAAAATGTAAATGTCCTTATAAATGCGTATTTAAATACCTCCTAGCTTGTCAAATTAGTTGATTCAATCCAACATAATCCAGTTGAAATTGAGTATTCCTTAAATTGGCAAATACAGTAAGTATATTAAATGTTTGTAGTCATTGTTAACAAAAATTTACAATTTCTTTAATAAAACAAATTAATTTGTTAAATGATTATTTCTTATTAAATAAATAAAACGATAAGGTTGTTTGACAAATTATTCATTTCTGTAATCGGTTTTCTGAGCAGTGTGAGCTATTGATAAACATAAAACTGTAGTATATTATTTTATGTATTTTATCCACTAACTTAACCTAACTATAAAAAAAATTGTAATAAGAATAACTATTATCTACAAGTAGACGACCATGGTAAAAACAAATTCTATTATCAGTTACAACTGTCTGTCCTTGATTCACATAATTTTGAGAGTACAATATTTTTATTTATTTACGAATAGATAGGACAGGTATATTTTCAATCTATACAACATGTTATGTACAATAACTAATAAGTAACAATGTGTTAGACAAAAATTACATGATTGTGCGAAGAAGACAATAATTCATTATACCTAATGTTTAAGAATACAATACACAAGTTAAGTGAATATAAAAATTTATTTTACTAGAATGTATGACTTCTTATATTTTTAATGTATATATTTGAATAAATAAAAATGTAACCATGTGAAAATAAGGCTTGTACAACTTTCAAATCATGAATTAATTTTCAAGATTGTCAAAAACTAGTTAGTGGTAGTTGTTACTAGATTTCATTACTATTTTTGTCTTCAATTCCAGTTTGAAATATATACTTTTATTTTTAATAAAATTATAATATTATTTTTTTCAGATTTAAGAAAGAAAATACTGAAGATCATTATTTAGCACATTCTAATATGCCATCACCCCCAGAACCAGTACCACTTGGTCGACCAAGAAAATGGGAACAAAAGCAAGTTCAAATTCGAACATTAGAAGGAGAATTTTCTGTAACCATGTGGGCTTCTGGCACAGATGATGGTAAATATTATCATTACTATAATAAATATATAAATAAATATGTATAAATTGTATTCGATTGTTTCAATATGATCAAAATATTAAATAATCCTTTAACATAATATAGATTACATTTTAGAAGAAGTTAGCAACCCTGAGCCTGATCCTGATCCTGATTATGAAGAATATATGACTGAGCAAACCATTTCTGAAGAAATACCTCAAATTAACCTTAGTGATCAAAAACAACTCTCTGATTTTGCGAGGTATGTTCAATTAAGAATAAATAACTTATTTATACTAGTTAACCTTATAATAATAATGTAACGTTTATAGACCTGGTCATAAGTCAAAAGTGAAAAAATCTTATACTTCAGAAATATTGGACCGCACTATTGCTTGTCCAAACAAAAACTGTGCAAAAATGTTCCGTGATAACTCAGCTATGCGAAAACATTTGCATACTCATGGACCACGTGTTCATGTATGTGCAGAATGTGGTAAGGCATTTGTCGAGAGTTCTAAACTGAAACGTCATCAATTAGTACATACTGGGGAGAAACCTTTCCAGGTATATAAGAAATAAATAAAATAAACCTATAGTTAATTAATATTTATTGAATTATACATTTTCAGTGTACTTTTGAAGGTTGTGGTAAGAGATTTTCATTAGACTTCAATCTCAGAACACATGTAAGGATACATACAGGTGATCGACCATATGTGTGTCCGTTTGATGCATGCAATAAAAAGTTTGCCCAATCAACTAACTTAAAGTCTCATATTTTAACACATGCTAAAGCAAAGTATGTACTGTAATTTGTTTGAGTAATGATTTGAATATAAGTACTGACAAATATTATTTTATAGTAGGCATATGTCACGACCAAGACCTAGTTCAAATCGGTCAATAAATCAGGTACAAGATGATCTAAATCAACAGTATGTAAATGTTGAAATGCCAGATGTTGATCATCAGCATTTTATTGTTTATGCTGAATAATTTATAAGATATGACACAGT
Source organism: Pentalonia nigronervosa (assembly GCA_014851325.1). Classification (NCBI taxonomy): domain Eukaryota; kingdom Metazoa; phylum Arthropoda; class Insecta; order Hemiptera; family Aphididae; genus Pentalonia; species Pentalonia nigronervosa. Next base: position 226,879 of record JACXSJ010000554.1, on the reverse strand, counting down.
AAGTTACAACTTCATTGTTATTTATGGTTTTTTTTTCTATCTTCAATTTTGAACTAATGTTAATGCAATTGAAAATTAAATTAAATTTTTTATTGGTATTTCACACTTAGTAGATTATTTTTTCTGATAAGTTTTAAAATTTCTAATATCTAATTCTAATACTTTTGACAATCCTGTAGTATTTATAGATTAAATATAACTGATATTTCTAGTAAAAAAAATGTAAATGTGTAAAACTTCAATTCATAGAATAATAATATTTAATGTGACTTAGATTTAATTTTTTATAACATTGTGCTGATTTTTTCATAATTTAAAAATACTTAATAACTAACTTCAAAATTAGAATATCAAAAAAAAAAAAAAACACTCCAATAAACTATTGAAAATGTAAATAAGAAAGACAATACAATATGGTAGTGAGATTTTTTCTTAAGGATAAAACTCTTATTTGAGAAAGAAGAAAATTATGATTTTAATTCTTAAATTTATACTAAATGATGTTGATAAATCTTAAATATTATGTTTTTAGTTTTTACATAATATAATAGTTGTAATTAAGACCATTCTCATTGTATGAAAACACTTCATTTTGATATGTCTTAGAATCAGTATTAGATATCTGGTTTATTTTTTATATCTCTGGTTTCGTCTCATCTGTTGGTTACTTATTTACTGCAAAATAAAAGTATTTATAATTAAAATTAATATTGTTCATATTTATTTTAAATTCTTAAAATAAGCTTATACATTTTTATTTTTATTATTTTGTATAATAATTGACTAACCAATAAAATTAATTTTAAATTAAGTTTTTATACAATCTAAGAAAAAAACAATTTTAGTTATTTACTATTGTATTTAGTTAAAACTACCAGTTTAGTCTTATTATTGTATATTAATAATATATTGCATATTATTTGCTTTATACTTTTATTAAATTGTTTCAGGTATAACGTGATGATAATTTGTACCTCAAACCACGTGACTGAAATCAAAACCTATACTCTAATAGCAAGATTATAAATGCTGAATTTTGTACATATCTATTAAGTAATAAGTAAATTTAGTTACATAACATACCCTATTTTAAAAATCCTCATTGAAAGTTGGTACTTGATATGTTAATAATTAATTTAAAAAAAAAATATTGTTTTTTATATATACATACAACTTTTTAGTTGTTTAAATAAGACTGCAAAGATAATAGAGAGCAAATAATGTGAGGTTAAGTTTAATTTCTCTTTTTTAACTTATATTAAGAAACTTAATTTATATGGCTTTTTCAGTGATCATGTTAGATAATCATTTATGTATATGTATGTAATATATTTATATTTTTGAATGTAAAGATAAATTGATAAATTATATTTTATTATATGTATTGTATATAATATATTTTGTTGTCTCTTATCGTGTCTAAAAAAAGTTGTTCTATACTACAAATTGTAGTAGAATGTGAATACTAAATATTATATTTATAAATTATAATGATTACCACTATTTTCACAGTATTAAGTATTTTAATAAACCAACTAACTATTCAATTTAAATATTCTAGTGATTAAAGTGTTGCATAATAAAAATTGATAAATTTCTCAATAAAACTAGAATTTTGGTATTAAAATAATAAAGGTGCAAATATATTTGAAAACAATTTAGTAGATTTATTAAACTGAAATATTTTTGTTCCCAATGATTTAAATAATTTTTGAATGGCTACAAATGGATAGATTGTACAGATTAATAATTATATAAGATTTTCTATGGATATAATTTTTAAATAACTACTATAATAATTTAGATTTATAGGAGAAATAATATAGTAAAATTATTTTTTGTTAAATTAATATTAAGGAATCTAGGGGAGATAAATAGATAATATTTTCCTGCACTGGTGAAATTAATATGTTTATGGTCTAGACTGGCCACAGCTCAGGGCTGTTTAATGAAATGTATCCTAAGATTAATTTAGATTATATTTATGGTAAATATCTTTACTTAACTATGACAATCATATTTCTAAAATGTGTTTATTCATCCAGTAATAATTTGATAACTGGCTGTCTGGCCAGTTGATTGAAGACTATTGAAGGTTTTAATAGGCAAAATAGTAGTTATCATTAATTATAAGTAGACGTATGAATTTAATGCACTATAAAACCATTAAAAAAAATTATATTCTTTTTGCTTGCGTATTATTGTTTTTTCTTATTTTATTAGAAAATGTTAATTAAATCATTAATTATGCATTTATTTGTATGTAAGGTAATAATATAATAAATTGTACATTCTAGTATATTTTATATATCATTTTAGGAGGGATGGGGTAGAAGAAATAGCAAATTGGAAAGCCTATAGGCAGAGAAAACCTAAATAGACAATGTGTTAAGTGGGTGTGGCCTATTTGAAGTCTGTTAATCATTATAGTTTCTTCTTTTCAGCTAAGTTCAGTCTTTTGCCATTGATTAATACCTATTGTTTTTTATCCTATTAAGTTTAGTATAAATATTATGTCAGTGAAAGTGCCATTTGTTATTAATGTAATATTTAAATTTGTTTTATGTCTGAATATGTGTAGATATTTAGAAAAGAAGATGATATTGAGGAGGTTACTCTTAAGTGCTACTTGGTCTGATTTTTCATTTTCTGGTGACGTCTATTTGATTTTCTGTGTTATTGATGGCATTAAAATAACTAAGCAAGTCACTTAGTAGTATGAAATTTGTTTGTTTTTTCAAAATTATGAAGAATGAAGATGTTTAACGTCTTTGTATATAGGATATGGTCATCAATTTTGGTTTGTATACAAAAATTTGATTTTTTAATATATTGCTAATCCAACTATTAGTAGTTTTGAAAGTATTAATTTATATGTGTTCGCTGTTTGGATGATCTTGCAATAAGTTTTTAACTAAATTCTTATGAATGGTTGATATTGTGTTTTCTTTTTTGACATCTGCTAGATAGGTTAACATTAAATTTTGTGGTGCATAGGGGAAAGATATTTGGTTATCTTTATAGAACGTTTTTAAATGTTTGATGTTGTTTTAAGGTTTGACCCTTAACATAATAATATATCGACATTTAAGTTAAATTAAATTAATATTTATTATTTTTATTTTTTGCTTAATAAAATATGTTTATTAATAATCAACAATAAAGCAATCAGGCAAGACACGAACATAGGTGTTAGCAGTGGCGTACCCATAGAGGGGGGGGCATTTTCCCCATCTTCGTGTTATGGTAATGGTATAAATCTTATATAATAAAAGGCTAAGTACAAACATGATATTTCTGAAAACGCTTTTAAAGAAACATTTTGTATATTATCAATTATAGTAGAGATTATTACGGTATAACGGCTAATAACAATCTAAATTAAGATAACGGTATAATATTATTTAATCGGTATATACTTACATCAAATTATGATTTATTTTGTTTACCTCCCTTCCACATGGAAAAGTCCTGGGTACGCCACTAGGCGTGAGTATGCTTCTTTGGCAACAGAGGCTGCATTAAATTTTTTATAATGGAGTCGGGTGTTTATAATTATGACAAACAATACAAATAGAGATTGCGTAATTTTATCTTATAAAAATTATATAAAATTAATTTTTATATGTATTTTTTAAATAAAATATTGACCATTTAATCTATATAAATGGATAATGGATTACATCTGTGTAAATACAACAGTGAATACAGAATAGCAATTAATTTATAAATAATAGAACACACCAGTGACTTATGTAAATTATTAACTCATTAATGTTCATCACTAAACACTTACCAGCAAGTATGCAATTTAATAATTTAATTCTAATTTTCATAATACATACAAATCAAAATAAAAATCCATCAAAAAATGAAAAACCTTAGGTTTAATATCAAAATACTTACGGACGGTGGAGTATGGTTATGTGACATAGTATATACAAAAAGGAATATGTATGCAATGTTTTAATAATTGAACATTTCAAATTTCACTATTATTTCACACTATTTATTTAATGATTATTGAAACTGAAGTTCAAATTGTCCGTCTTGCGTTCGTTCAAAATAGGTTTTTTTGTATAGATATATCATTGCATTCAAACTACTATGCAACAAAAGCGAGTTCCCCGGTTTTTATATAATTTGAATTTAAAATTGTCATTATGTGTATAAAATATAATAGCATGCTTTAAAAGTTTCAAGGACTCAAGAATAATTTTTTTTAATTTTCAACGAAATAACTAACGTCGTTATTCTTTGTTTAAATATCTAATTTCGTCCAAATTTGAACTTAAAATGTCTATAAAAATCAATAATGTAAATATATTTTTCAAATTTATTGGTTACAACATTAAATACTTACGAAAAACCTTGTTTGAAATTTTCAAGTTTTTTGACCCAACAAAAATATTTTTATCAATATTTATAGAAAACAAATTTATAAAAAAACGAAAATATCTTGTTTCCAAGTAGCTTAAAAAGTCAAAATATTTTGATAATTTGATGATGTATATTCTTAAAGAAAACGATAATCTCAACAGTTTATGAAAATTTCAAGTGTTTACGGTTATTCATTTTTGAATTACAATTTACAACAAAAAGCAAAATCGATTTTATCAAAAAATTTACTTTACGTAAAAAATCCAGTTTTTCATTAATTATTTTTAGGTTTTTCCCAACGCTTTTGAAAACTATTGAGAATTTTCAAAAATGATCTCTTGAATACATCAAATAGATTTACTTTCACAGTTTCTCACCAAAAAAGTTACAGAAGTTGATAACCGAAATATTATTTCGAAAACTTATCGTGTATGACTGTCATACTCAATGACGTAATTTGGAGGTAGCGAGGGGTTGCACTTGCAACCCCTAATTATATGTCAGGGTCGCAAAGGTATAATTTTGCGACTCCTATAATATATCATCAAAATTTTCAAATAATTTAAATATTTAATTTAATATTTAAAAATAATTGTTTTATGTTTAAATACAAAATAAACTAGACATTTTTATCAAAATTCAGTAATAATATTATGTAGAAGTATAAGATATCTTATTTATAATATATTATTTAATATAAAATTTATATAACGTTATAAATTCGTATATTATTTTTGTACCATAATGTATTAGTATATTATTATGTGGCATTGTCACATGTATTGTAATATTATTATTATGTACATATTATGTAATACAAAATAATAAATGATTAAGATTTCAAGAATAATAAAAACAAATGCATGCGGTAATATTATATTATGGTTGTATTAATATGTTCCATACGAGTTGTGTATATTTTAATATAGTATCCACTATTCATTGTCGATAGAGAAAGACTGATATTCAAGGGAACGGCGGTTTATTTTTAAACTTGACTTCAATATTATGTTTATGTTAATTATATGTATTTTTAACAGAAGTAATCTACAATTTCAAAATGAAATATTATAAATTGGACAAATTGTGATTGTGAGCATTCTTATAATATAATTAATATTATTATAGTAGTGAATAGTGAATACCTTGTGTTTAACTGTTAATACATATTACATAGTGAATCTCATAATAATTTTTATTACACTTTTTATATTATTATAATAGTGAATACCTAGTGTTTAACTGTTAATAATTTAATACATATTACATATTGAATCTCATTATAATTTTTATTCTGAATTAAAATTCTATTATCCAGTGTTCAATATTGTAATATACTAATATGGATAAATTTGTTGTGAAATTGACTACAGTAAGTCTTATTACAGTAATTATAATACTTTAAACGTTGAATTATTCCTTTCTCTCCATTTTGGTCACTGGCCATTGGAAGTTTTTTATTATATATTATAAAATTATATTTGTATTTCATAAATTAGAATATTTTTATGATTACAGTTTATAATTATTTTATTTTTTTAATTACTCTTATGTTAAAATATTTTAAATTTAAATATTAAATATTATTATTAATTATTTATTTAAATTTTTTAATAAAATAATTAATATTTATTGTATAAATATAAATTACATTAATTTCATTTATAATTATTTTTAGTTCACTCAAATTCAATTTAACTTATTTCCTATAGGTACCTTAAGTATCTATGTAGCTACATTTAATCCAAATAAGTATATATTGTGATTTTAATTTTTATAAAATTATTAACATTATAGGCTATAGACAGTGCTCGACTTGGCAAAATTAAAGTAGGGGGACTCTGTTAACTATAAAAAAAGAGCGTCCCCATCACTTATTAAACGTTACTAAGCCTTAAAAAGAAAAGTAGGGGTACGCTAAAATTTCTGAAAAATTAGTTAGGGACTCCGTCCCCCCCCCACAAGTCGAGCACTGGCGATAGATAATATAATATAAAAATTAAAAAAAACTTTAATTCTTTATGTTTTATGAATATAAAAAGTTTAAAGTATACAGGGTAATTAACTGGAATTTTTAAGAATTGATGAAAATAAAAATTTCATTTGTTTTTAGGAAACAAATAATAGTAAACCAATTGTTTCTGAACCCAAGTTATCAAAATCTGATCAAAAACAATTGGACAAAATTGATACATTTTTACCTAAAGGTAAATAAATTGTAAATTATAAAACATAACATTTTAAGTATTTAATTAAATAATTTTCTTTTTTAGATGAATATATGGATATTTCTGGCAATTTAAAATGTCCTGTCAGTCATACACCAAATAAATCTAGTAATGATGTTAATCGTGATCTAAATCAAGGTAATGCTTATTATTTATTATCCATTGGTTATGAACCATATCAGCCAATTGATATTGATTTCCCAAAGCATGGTGGAAGGAGGTTTCGGACAGAATTGTATAACTCTTTTCCGTGGTTAGAATATAGTTCATTTAATGATTCAGTATATTGCTTTTATTGTCGTGTTTTTCCATCTAAGAAATCAGATGCTACTTTTATTAAAACAGGGTTTCGCCAATGGTCCAAAGCTTCTTTTAAATCATTTCCTCAACATGCACAATCTTTAGCTCATAAACAATCTAGTTCTATGATGGCTGGTTATAAAAATTCTGAAAAATCAGGTAGTGTGATAGGTAAAGTCAGTACACACTGTGTACAAGGAGTTGCTGATAATAGAGAGTATTTAAAGAGTATTTTAGAGATACTTCTTTTTTGTGCCCAACAAGTTATTGCGATAAGAGGACATAGAGAAAATGAAGAATCCATTAATAAAGGCAATTATCAAAAACTATTAAATCTTTGATCTAAAGATAATGACATAATTAAACGTTATTTTATTAAAAAAGAAAAAGCTTTAGATATGTAAGTGGTGAATACTCCAATCAATTTCTTGAATACATGGCTAAAGTTGTTATTAAAAGTATTGTTGATGATGTGTTGACTGTTGGCATATTCAGTGTAATCATTGATGAAACACAAGATTTATTTAGACACGAGCAAGTTGCAATTATTTTAAGATATGTTAATAATGATTTTGAACCAATTGAAACTTTTTTAGGGTTTTATAAAACAGATAGTACAGATGGATTAACACTTTATTTATTAATAAAGAATACTCTTTTGTTTAATGGACTTAAACTAGAGAATTTAAAAGGGCAATGTTATGATGGTGCAGCATCAATGCGTGGATCTTATAAAGGTGTTCAATCAATAATTAAGGAAGAGAACTCTTTGGCATTATATGTACACTGTAATGCACATATACTAAATTTATGTCTTATTGACTTAGCGAAACAAGTAAGTTATGTAAGAAATGTGTTTGGTACTTTAAACACTTTACATAATTTTATAAATGGATCATCTAAAAGACAAGCTATATTTGACAAAATACGTTTAAAATTAAATTTAAAAATTTGTGATGGACAAATCAATTTAAAAAGCCTTAGAGCATCTTCTCACCAAAAGCAACTGATGACGGCAACGCAACCGTGACGCAACGCGACATGTATACTAAATTGACATGTTCTGACCGGTAACAACAGGACTAGATTTCAACTCGACTATTTGGAAACTATTTTAAAGCAACTCGATATGTCAGTCTCTTCTAGCTAGTTGCTTGCTCACTGTGTGTTTATTTATTCATTTCATATTTCAAAATGGCAAATGAGCAAGAAAAAAATGTAAATTTTGTACAACTTATTGAAAGTCATACTTGTTTATATGATATAACATCGCCTAATTATACACGGCAAGATATTAAAAAAAAAGCGTGGGATGACATTTCAAAAATAACACATGATTTTAGTAAGTTTTTTTTATTATAATGTAATAAGTTATGAATTAATTAATGTTATGCATAAAATATTAAATATATACATAGTATATCATCATTCATCAGTAACTAAGATTACATTTGAAAAAAAAAATTAAAAATAATAATTAACATTTGTCGAATATAGGTATTAAATTAATTAAATTATAATGTTCCATTAATATGGAATAGAACCAGCTGATGACATAAAATAATTACATAATTTTTCCCTGTTTTGTTGTGCCTCTGATAAAGGTCTTATTACTTGTTGAACTTGAATATTCGAAATTTGATGATTTTCTTGTTGTATTTCAAACTGTTTAGGATGAGTAAATATTCCTTGTTTTATTCAAATAAAATTGTGAAGGACACAAGCAGCTTTTATAATGAAATTCATAGTTTCTTCCTTACAACAAATTGATCCTTCAAATAAACGAAATTTGGATACTAATATACCAAACGCACACTCAACACTTTTACGGCTTCTTGAAAATCAATAGTTGAAAACTCTTTTTTATTGAACAAACTTTGTTTTGAATAAGGTCTCATTATATATTTTGTGAGGGGAAAAGCTTCATCTGCCACAAAATAAAAAGGAAAATCATTTTCATCATTGCTTGAAGGTAATGGTTTACTGGGAGGTAGCTGTAATGCACCTAAATTTAGAGCACATCCGAGATTTGAAGTTCGAAAAACAGCACCATCACTATTTCTCCCTACTTTACCATCATCTATCGTTGTAAATAATCCATCGGTGTCAACACAAGCCATAAGTACTATTGAGAAATAATTTTTATAGTTGAAATATGTTGACCTGGTATTTGGTAAACATTTAATTCTAAAATGTTTACCGTCAATCGCACCTAAACAGTTTGGTATATTCCATAATTCATAAAATCTGTTAGAAATTTGTATCCATTTTTCTTGCGTTGGTGAACCCAAATATTCTGGATGAAGTACGGTCCAAATATTTTCAGTAGTGTTTGAAACAATAGTACTAATAAGTCCTCTCATAAAGTGATATGTCATAGCTCTAAAACTTTCTCCTATTGCCATATACCTAAAATAATGTATATACATATATTTAGATTTTGACCTGATAAAAACAATTTTATTGGCAATAATGGAAGAAAAATGAAATGTTCATATGCCTATTAATAGTTTAAAAAAAGTCAAAATATTTCGAAAGTTTAATGGCGTGTAGAAAATATTATTATAAACGTTTGGTGAAAACTTTTAATATCTACGATTATAACCTATTAGCTTTTTAGTTACATCAAAAAACCAAATCAATTTTGTAATAAACTGATTTTGGGTAAAAATGTTTTGGATAAAATTTAAAACACCAAAATTAAAGTGTGAAATTAGAAACCATCCTGTTATATATATTTAATTTTATAATATTCTATATTATAGGTATATATATATATATATATATATATATATTAAGCTATATTTATATAAAATATATTGGTCAATAATGTATTTATTTTATGAGTAATCAATTTATTATTTATATTATTTTAGTACAGACATGTAAAGAGCGATGGAAAAACCTTCGAACAGTATTCCTACGTCATTTGAGACAAAAAGTACCCAGTGATTCATCGGGTGGTATTAAAAAAAAATATTTAGAAGAAGCCATGCAGTTCATAATGCCAATCGTTAAGAGTGGCAAACAGCAACAAGGTAATTTATTGATATTACCGGAATTGGGAAACAAAAACATTGATGACATCCAAGTGGGCCTAAATGATGAAATACAATATGATCATGAACAAGGATTGTCTGATATATTGACCAATGAAGAAAAGTCAAAAAACCAAAAACCAATATCACATAGTGCCAAAAAGTCAAAATTAAATAATAAAGCCAGTGATGTCGAAAGTTGGTTTATGGAATATTTTAAAACAAAAAAGAAAAATTTTACTACAACTCCAAAATGTGCAGATCAAAAATTCCTGTTGAGTTTACTGCCGGATATGCAACAAATGAACTCCACGCAGAAAAGGTAATTCAAAAGAAAAGTTTTGGACATCATTGGTTGTATTTTGGAAGACTCAGATTCAATAAACATATTTAGTCGTTCAAGTGCTGCTAGTTACTTTTCATCATTAATTATACCAGAGTCGAGAACAGATAATTAATATCAGCAATATGATCCAGTGGTTTTGGATATTTTAATATACAATAATAAATAATAAGATTTAACGAGTTTTCAAGGGTATTCCATTTTTTTTATTATTTATTTAGTTTTACAGGTCACTACTATTATTTTTATTATTTTTTTAAATAATACATTTAATAATTTAACTTTAATCATGTAATTGCATTCAATTTTATTATAATTTATTAAAATACTAAATATTACCTTATCGTAATGAGAAGTCTTTCCTCGACTGACACTGCTTTTCGGTAGTTTGTATCTAGTCTTTTAATTGATGGTTTCATTAATTCGACTAATTCTTGAAACGTTTCAATACTCATCCTATAAAATGCATGAAATTTGGCTGGATCTTGATCTAATTCTCTGGATAATATGAATGAACTGTGGTTAATGTGTAATGAATAATAAGGATGAGCCTATATTCTTTTTTTTGCCGTTTCTTATGTCTCAAATACATTAATGCTACAAGCATATCAGAAAATTGCACAGTTGCATTTCAGTTTTTAGGGGAGAACAACTAGGCAACTCAACTAAAACTACAACCGAATCCCTATCGCATTGCCGTCATCAGTTGCTTTTGGTGAGAACACGCCCTTAGTGATACTCGATGGAGCTGTCAAATAGATGCTTTACAAGCTATTATAATAAATTTTCAAGTTGTAGTTGAGTAGTAATATGTATGGTGTCAATGAAGATGATCTTAAATCTGAGACAATGATATTTAATAGGATGTACAAAAATTCAAATATTGAAAATAATATTAAATCTAAAATTAATTTTATTTATTTTTAATTTTTTTTAAAAGAGGTGATCACGTGATTGGATTTCCAACATTGACAAAATTATATAAACTATTTTTAACAATACCAACAAATTCAGCATCTTGTGAAAAAAGTTTTTCTTGTCTCCGACGTTTAAAAAATTATTTGAGAACAACTATGGGACAATCTAGGTTAAATCATTTAGGTATACTTCAAATAGAATATGAAAAATCATTAAATATTAATTTGGATGAAATAATCAATAATTTCAATGCATCTATACAATTACAAGGACATCGATTGCAGTTAACAAATTAAAAATTAAATTAATATATTTGTCTTCATGTATATGTTCATAGTTACATAGCTATTGTTTTTATTGTGTTTATTATTATATGCATATGTATATGGTTTATATTTACATTAAAAAACAGAACATATTATACTTATCATAGTTGTTTATGTATATGTCGAGGAGGAGGTAGGTATGGAAAATATAATTGAGACTAAAATTTAATATGATTATTTACAATTTGCAACCCCAGAAATTTTGCCCAAATTACGCCACTGGTCATACTGACACAAAAAAAAAAAAACACATCATTGTAAAATTAATACACTTTTTGCTCCGCTTAGAACCTAAAATATCAAACAATTCGTGTAAATCAGGAACTTCCTCGAAAATTAATTCTTTTTAGAAAAACATATTTAATACCTATTAACAAAATATTCTATTTTTTTCATTTTTTTTTTTTTTTTTTTTTAGGAAGCTTGAAAAATTTTTTAGAGGGCTAATCCTTCCTTATTATTGAAATGTGAATACACTATATACGAAAGAATTATATGTATAATAATATATTATAAATAGCAGTTTAGCTGCTAGATATTAAAATAATATAATTTATAAATAAAAAAATATATAGACAGGTTTCCATGAAGAGATCTCTGAAAGGGCTTTTACCTTTTGAGGATAGGGATAAGGATATCGTCGCCCGCCGACTGCCTCAAAGATATCGACGAAAAAGAATAAAAATTATAAGACGTGTTCAATATGTTCGCTTTCGAACTAATGATGTCGCCGCCGTAATGAGAGTATTGATTTTGCCCACCTAACCGGCGCAATAACTTTAACCGTACAGCCGACCAGCGACTATAGGTCACAAAACGAAAACGGATGAGAAATCCCAAAAGGTCACAAATTGTTCATCTATAATCTGTATAAATGTATTTATAAATAAACAACAACACGACCTTTACACTTTACAGGTATTATTTGTTTTTTTATATTTTGGTAGATACGCGTGGTTGTCCGTACGGTGCTGCTCTGCTGCGGAATTTAGTCAAAATCTGTCGTTTATTCTAGTATTACCCATCATAAACGATAGGCCTATAAACTAATCACACAAATATTTAATAACGATTCAAGAGATGTATTCAATAGAAACATTGGAAACGGAGACATAAGACGGCAGAATCGAAAATTTACTGGTAGTACCTACCTATATGGAAGTAATTTGGTTTCAGAGATTTTACGTGGGCCAATAAAAACGAAAGAAAAATACGCGGCAAATAAAATATCAAAATATTATATTCAGATTTAAACTGTTATCTGAATACCGTAATGTCTCCAGTATAGTCGTATTATTAATGGACTAATGAGGAAACTATCAACGCATTTCGTTTGTTAGAACAACTCGACATGTTCCTGCGGTAATAACAGAATAAGAGTTCATCTTATTTCTACCAGTAAGTTAAACTAACTTTTTTAAAAATGCTCCTCTAGTAAGGATGGCTAAATAATAATGTATAATGTATAATCTTTCGTATCTTAGCCAGCTATTATCTCTTATGTTATAATTTAAAATGTATTTATATCATTTGTTAAATTTATCTTAATTGTGTTTACTTACCACCTTATTATGTAATATATAACTTATCATAAAATCTGTTAATCTAGTTTTAATTAACAATTTGGATTCATTAAAACTTTTATCTACTGGATCTTATGAAAATATTTTATTTTTGCTAAGAGTACTACGAAAAGATGCATAAATGTGTCATATAGGTATATTATCTTTTAGATTATAGGAACAAAAAAAAATATTTTGACATTTTATGCGTATCTATGATTATCATCCTATATGGCAAATCGTTATTTGTCAGTTAAATATAAATTCTTACAGGCCATCTGCCTGGAGTACATAAATATTTAGTCAATAGAGTTCAACAGGATATCAAAAGATGCAAAAATATCTTAAGGTTAATATTTTTTTGAAATAATGAGTGTTTATCAATAAAAGAATCACCATGTATAGTGATTCATATATGCGTTAATTCAGCCTTAAGTGTGGGTTAAATTATAATTGTCGCGCTCGATATCTTTACTACCTAAAACGATTAATCTGAAAAATAATGGATTGAAGAGGTTAATATACATATATATATATCACTATAAACTTGTAGTTATAAAGACACACATATTTGAAACAAAAAAAAGACAGCCACTTGAAAGTCTGAAACCACCATTGACTGGAGTACTGGACGTATATACTATAATCGCATTAATCATAAACTTTAATAATTATTAATATTATGTAGGTACAGACTGTGAGGGATCTGCACTGCAAGCCGCAAGGCCCGTAAAATAAAAACTAATTTTCACTCAAATTAGTATAAAAGAATACTTTTTTACTTTTACTTTTTAATTTTGTATTTTGTTGAAATCCTAATATAATTTATTATATAGGTAATATTTTCCACTTGAGTTATATTACATATGTATTTACAGTGCAATTGTAAAAAAACCTTTTAGTGTAGGTACTTAAAACTTATTAAGACCTTCGGTCGATGACGACTGAACAACACCTACCGATTTAGCAAAATTAATCATTGAAAGTACCAAAGCTTAAATCATCGATTGTAATAAAGTAATCAGTACATTTACTCAAATGAAAAATCGGAGAAAATTATTTTAATACCCATATCATTTTTATGTTTTTTTTGTACATATTTATCTATACTAATTTATTTTAAAATTAATTATATCTAAAAATGACAAAAAAAAAAGGTGTTAAGTCAATAATATTATTATTTTTTACTTCTGCATCTGATTAGAACTATGCGTTTTCTCTTTAGTACTATTAAATAAATAAAATAATGAAAAAAGCATGCATAAAAACAAGATAGAAATGTTAATTTTTTTTTAATAATTCTATAGTAATTAAGTAGCGTTTTTAGATTCAAATAAAACTGACTGTTACGAATGTTTGAAATGTAAACTTTAAATAATGTGGGTTATATGTCAATATTGACTAATAATTAATTAAAATGCAATTAATAAAAGTTTGTAAAATTTACATTTGTTTTCAATTTTGTATGTAATTAGTTATGTTTTATTAAAATTGGATTAATGAATTGAATTTGGATTTATAGTTGATGTACTACACAGGTGGCCTTTTGTGAGCTAGGCTAACCTATAGTACTAAGATTCTAGGTACGCCACTGGTAAGCAATAGTACATGTAAGTGCTAGTGCATATTGCATATATGATATATTAAATAATAATAATAATATATTACATAAATATTATAGAAAACAATATTTTTAATGCCTTAATCGTATATTAAAATACTTTTTTGTTAAATAAATAGGTGAGATTCAATACCTATCCTAGAATTGATTTATCGTTTGGTTATCATTAAATATTACGCTATCTGTATACTACTATTAGTGTATAGTATTTTTTTCATTTAAAACATTTTCGCATTTGACTGCAGATTACGTAATAGCAGGCAAGTATCAATGATCTGTACTGTTTAAAAAAAGGTCTTTATAACTTTTTAGTCTGATACGTTATGTGGTTTACCGTTTCCTAGCCAAAAGGTTAGGAGTGTCAGGCACAAAAAAAAAATAAGAACACATTAATGCAAAATCAATATTTATTTATTGCTCCGTTCAGAATCTAAAATACATGTCTGATACTTAGCTATAAAATATAAAAATATTTTTTTTTAAGAAGAAAGAACATGTAGACTGAGTAATTATAAAATTTCAATATCATTTTCCTTCCTATATATAACACTATTTTGAACCATTTCGATAACTGGCATTGAAAATCAAATTAAATACAATAATAAAGTACAGTGTAAATAAAAACGAATAATTGCCCAAAAAATCAATCAAACAATTTAGTATTGCAATAGGTAATAGATATATTTAATATGTTTATACTATATACCTATTATATAATAAGTATACTACTATTATACTGTATAGTACTATAAAGTCTATAATATAGACAAATAGTGGTTCTCAACTGTTGTGTCACGTAATACCGTAATGTATGTCGCTAAAAAATTGTTTATTTATATTGTATTATAATTGCATTATTTTAATGGTAACATATTAATGTAATAGTTTATATAGATTTATAATTGTGACTTTTTCAAAAATCTATTAATTGTTTTAAGTGATGTTTGAGCTATACCAAAAAAACAAAATCGATTTTGTCGAAAACAAGTTTTGCGTTAAGATTCCCGTTTTTCCTTAATTTGTGTTTTATTTTTCCTAACGCTTATAAAAACTATTGGAAATTTTCAAAAATGATCTCTCAAAAGTACCAACAATTGATTCACTTTCCCACCAGAAAAGATACTGATGAAGAAAATCGAAGCATTATTTCAATTACTTGTAGTGTATACAGATAGAATATAAAACACACATCATTGTAAAATCAATACATTCTTCGCTCCGCCAAGAATCTAAAAAATTTTTTTGGAAAAACTGTAAATAGGTAGGCGTTTATACTTTATCACACTCTGCGATTACTCGCATAGTGTAATATTTTATTATTTATAATTATACAATATGCGCATTGCACACAAAAACTGACTGGTCGTCTCTAATGCGTACACTCATATTATGTATGGCGCCACATGCGTATGGTTGGTGGGCAGATAGATGGTTTACGGGGTTAAAGCGAGGGCGGAAAGTTGTCGAAACTTTCGTTGCAAGCTGGATTCGCTCGAAGCGCTAGTGTGGCGTCGAGCGTCCTGTATATACACATACGTATAGTCTCATCTTCAGGTCGATCGGCCCTCACGTAGTCGCCAGCGGGTAGGTTTTATACACTCTGTATATATATATATATATTATGCGCGTGCGTATATATTTATATATATATATATATAATGTGTATGAATTGTATTATGGTTGTTTGTCATATCGCGGCAGAGTCCGCAACGGGCGGCTATAGTCTTGGTTTCTCCTCCCTGTCGGGAAGGGGTCGCGAGCTCCTCGGGAATTTCGTTGGATTTAATAATAGTGTGGCTGTGATGTAATCGTATTTTGTTGTTTTTTTGTTATTGTCTATCCTTTTATCTTTTCTCCGTATTTAATAACACAATAAATGTATATATATATATATAAATTAATACGCATATTTTATTAGTATGTACACGGGACTTGCGTAAATTCAAATACCCTCTCGTTGCACCGTTCTGTTGGCCAACCATCTTTACCAATATTTAGGTGAGTACATGCATGCAAAAATATAGCTAGAAAAAAATAACAGATACATCGCACGTGGGGTTTACACTATTTATAATACATATAATATAATGCGAGACATTTTGCTAGTGCTAAAACGAATCTTTTAATGTTTCATTATGTTTAATTTTTTGATTCTGTCTACTGTCGTGAATCGTTTCAAATATTATATAGTTGATATAGTTGATACAAAATTGTAGCGAGTGCAGTATATTGTACTTTATTGAAATGTGTAATCTAATAGTATACAATTTTGAATTTTACTGTATAGTGTATACCATATCAATATGTAGGTAGGCAATGATTACTAGAGCCCGGGATTGGTGTGCATTTACTACATGTTTTTTTCTAGATGTTTGAATTATATACATTATGTGCACATCGCATGATATTCAGATTAAAATTAAAAACATTTTAAGTTTATTTTTTACATATCTTGAGTATTTATACGATTTAAACAATATGTTCCTATATTTTTATAATATTCCTTATTCATAAGATGTTTATGAATAAGAATTATTAGGAAATATTTTATATACGAGTAAACAGTAGAAAAAAATAAAAATATTTCTGAAAATTGAAATTCTAAAAGTTTTATTTTCTAAAACTCGGCATTCTAAAACATGCCTCAATACTTTAATTTTTGACTATTTAAATTTTTTTACGGTTAAATTAATATAAAAGTAGGTATACTTTCAATTAAAATACATTTATAAAAATGCAATCTGTCATTCATTTTTTTTATACACAAATACATAATACAATTTTTATAATAACCATATTGTTAATTTTAAAGTTAATTTTTTTTAGCCATGTGCTTATTTATATTTTAATTTTTTAATGCATTTGTTTAATGATTTTTAGTACTATTTCCAAGCATTAATAAATACATTATTACATATTATTATAAATAACATATAAATACATATTATTATAATAGTTATAAGATACTAAGCCATCTTTAATAAAATAATAACAACAAAATATTAAATATGTATATTAATATATTGTAAAATGTAGTACCTACTACATAATATAATAAGTAAATATATTATTTATAGTGTGGTATATTGTACTATTGGTAGTATGAGATGGGTACCTAGATCTTAACTCAAACATGCAATAGATAACTGTAGTCCATGAACCCATTATCAGTTAATAATAAATAAAGAATATTGTACCTACATTTCTTAAATATAATAAGTATTAAATATTTAAACTAGCATCACAGTTATACGAAAATTTAAAAAAGAGTGACTTGGAGTAATTTTAAATTTGAAATTGGCTCTAGGGCAAAATTGGGCCCTAGCAAATTTCTAGCCAATTCATGATACTTTATAGTTAGCATAACGTGCCGGTACCAACTTGACAGACATTACATAGAATTATTTCATTGTAATTACTATTTTATATCATTGCAAGTTGCAATAATCTATACATTACCTACGGAATAACTTTAAAAATAAAGACCTTTAAATATATAAGAATTTTTGTAAAATGTCGATCGGAAATGCAGATTTATGAGATTCCTGGTGAGTAGATATCAAATTCCCAATCCACACACCCTTAGAATCGCCACTGATTATAATATTATGTATTTTTGTGTAGGTATACTATACACAAAATTACAATATAGGAACCTACTATCCATTGTAACTCAAACATAGACGATTTTATTTGGGGCCCGGCAAATGTAGTTAAAGCAGTGAAATCCCTCAGAAATGTATTCAGTTTTGTTCCTCTCTCCAAACTATTTTTCATTCCCATAGATTCAGCCCTAAATTATCATAATGTTCGGCCGTTAAACAACAAAAAACCCAAATTACTACACACGAACATGAACATAAGTTCATCTACAAACAGATGCAATATTCTCAGATACCTGATAAGTTAGGTTAGTTGAGTAGAATATTGTACATAAAATTGTAATTAATTGTATATTATTATCTTACGGGCTTCAGACACCTTCAGCGACGAGTGCAAATTTAAATAATATTATAATATATGATTGTCGGCCGTCGAGATGACTATTAGTATATATTAGTACTTATGTGTGTGTGTGTGTGTGTTTTTATGTGTTATAGCTATGTGATTACGATGCGTGATGTATACATATTTAATGAATTATAAATTATAATATATTATGTTTTTCGACGAGTTCACGGGGTCGCTCGACCCGACCCCGCACGCCAAGCAATTCGTGGTGACGGTTTATTTCGTTATTGTATATTATTGGCATCTTATATCGATAATTTTATGTCGATAGTGAAATTTAAAAAAAAAAATAGAAAATCATTAACATAATTTGTCGAAAAAAAAGCTGCGTGCTCATATTTTAATTTATAATATATATTATATAACCATTATAACAACCTTAAGGTTCAATATTGTATGTTACTGCACACATTTTTATAGATATAAACCAACACATTACACGATGGTCGTGTCGATTTTTTCTCCCTTCGAGTTGTCTCAATCAGATCCATAATTTTGGCTATCTCTCCATCAAAATCGTGCGATCGGAACCACGAACAGCTGTCTAATCAAAAAATTATGTCCAATCATCGTTATTGTTTTCAATGGCCCGGCGCGGAATATAAAATCTAAATCGCATACAGCCGCTGCCTTTCCTTTAATTTAAACAAACATTACATTATAATAATAAAATATAATTATTGTACTTACGTTGTATCTTGTATGCATTATTAAGGTGGGACATGCGGTTGATGACATTTAAATTCCTATAACCCTATATAACTATTGGTTCTGGCTATTGGCTATTTCCTAATACACACAATGCTCACAATATTAATTTGCAAAATAAAAATATAAATTGTGAATAAATACAATGATATACCTGCATTTATAACATAAAAAATAAAAATGGTTCTAATTTCTGAGTGAAACTTAGAACTTGACATTTTAGTAGGTAGATAGGTATAAGTTTTTAAAAAAAATAAATAGGAAATTAAAATTTAAAATTTTTTAAATAATTATGTCATATACAAAAATGCCTACTCAATAATCATAGAACCCTAAAAAATACCCAAACTGAACCTCTTAATTTAAATATTCCTAAGATTGACAAATGACAATACGGCAACGAGGATCCATTACGGTCCGACGATTGAGAGATTCCTGAAATCAGAGTTTATAACGACAGGTACGCTTCGGACCGTAAGATGGCGCTGTATGGAACTATTCAAGCACTCAGTATTATAAGTTGTCAGTTCTGAAATTCGTGGATCTGTGGTCTGTGGTGACTGTCGTCTGTGTAATGCAAAATTCTGAACATCAGAGATATTCGCATGTAACGAAGAAAGCGAAATCCTTGTTTAATTTTCAACAAAATCAATAAACGTGAAATAATTCAACATAATAATAGACATTCTATTATTTTCAAATTTATTAAGAATCCATAGATTATCAATTGTATTAGCAACAACGCATTGGCAGAATTGGGGGAGACTTGGGGATCTTAACTCTCTCTCAAAAAAAATCCAATTAGTTCCCCAAAAATAGACACTTTTTAATTTTGTGGGACAGAAACAGTAAAAAGAATATAAATAAATAATAGAAATAAAAATGTTACCCCCCTTTCCCCCCCAATATGAAATTTAATTTGTCATCTATGAATTTATTGTAGGTATAGTGATGTAAAAAAGATGTAGAAAATATCGTAATATATCGCATTATTGTGAACTGTGGTTGGTATACAAAATTAATTAAGTTATAAATATTATAACTAGAAACTTAAAACTAGTTATACTAGTATTTATAATCAATGGTGATACCTAATTATGTTTATAGCTAATATTGTCTTATCAGTTGCATCCAAAAACCACACGCTTATGATTTCGACTCCAAAAAAGTTGATAGACGAAAACCGCACACTTTATCGGCTCATTGAATAACAAAATACAGTACACTATTTTTAATCTACAGCCTGCAGTGGCGAATATAAGGGAGGTCTTGGTGGCCGCAGCTTCTCTCCGAAATTACAGTCAAATTAAATCATAAAAAACGTGGTCTACACTCTAAGTGCTAGATCACTTGCTAGTTGCTATCTATATTATTGTACACTATACATAGTCCAGATGTATTTTTAACGTCGAAAACATTTACCGGATTTACCGAAAGGTTTGGTAGAAGCACTAAATTCTGTTTTAAATTGTGATTTTCTTATCACTTAAAATGAAAAAATGACATATGTTTACAAATAATGGATGAAATCATAAATAAAGTGCAACAATAAATTGTTATTGTAATAATGTAACATGTTTTTTTTTATTTTTATAAGAAATACACGATCTATACTAAAAGCACAATAAGCGTATTTGAAGAGAGTAAACAAGCAGGATAAAACGGGGGTAAGAAGTCACCCATTAGCAACACTTAGCATGAGCACTAATGTAACATGTAAAAAAAAAATATATAGAATTGTAATGTAATGATTATAATAAGTACTTAGCAAACGATAATTTTTTTTATATTTTTATTTTTGTGTTTGATACTACAAGCTTAAAAAAGTGTATGGTCTTGTCCAGTATTTTATCTAAAATGAGCGGATTTTTTATTCAACGTTTATATCAACTCCGTGTTTGGACTTAAATTCAGACTATTCAATATAATACAATTTGGATTCATTACGGGGGTGATAAAATGCAATTCAGTCACCTAAGTTTTTTGGCGTGATAGACAATGATAAACATAAAATATTATAGAATAATCAGTTAAATTATTTTTTACATTATAAAATAAAAAACATTATTGTGATCATCTTGCATTTTTATAAAATACTAGCTGTATCACTGCCCGCGTGTGGTACATATCAACAATTTATTTTTTTATAAATACATTTATAAGAAATGTATTATAAGCAACATTTCTACAAATTATTATAGTAATATAATATGTAACCAATGGTAACCCTATAAATAAACAAAAAAAAAATTATTCGTGACTCGTGAGCCGAAAACTTAATTAATGTGTGAGCTACTTATATAGGGGTTGAACAAGCACCCTCCGAGTCTCGAGGAATCTATTGATATAACTTTTATTGAAAACGGTCCAGTAGTTTCTGAGTCTAGCTAACGAACATACAAATATCCATTTATATATAATAGATTAATAATCGATTGTTGATTATATCTATAATCAGTCTAATTTTTATATATTCGGACTACGAGACTCTTGTAAGATAAAAAGTGTAAACCTACTACAGTACTACCGAGGCAGGTTGAATATAAATTATAATTGGTTAGGGTTAATATAAATTGTAAAGACGCCGTAAAATCTGTTAAAGAGTGGTTTTTCGCAGTAGGTCGAGGCTACATTGTAGAGGGATATTTTTGAATTTTGAAGCAGGCCAACAGCTATAGCTGCTATAATACAATACCAGTCACTCCAACAATTTGGACACAATTGATCACAATTGGTGAATTTTAAATTGTCATGCCTCCCCACAGCCGGCTGATCAATGTCTATTGTTAAACATCATATTGTAGGTTTTGCGGAATCAATAAAGTTTTAGGTAAAATGTAAATGGTATTAGCAGGTTGTGGGAATCGATATTCACTGTTATTTATATCATGTAACCCATAAAGGTTACTGGTTAGGTATAGTAAATATAGTACAATATTATATTCCCACAGCAGTGGTGGAGCACAGACCCTGAACTACACTATACTGAATCATTTCTGGTTATTTCATAACTATATTGACTAGAATAATACTTAAAAATATGCGTGATTATAATTTAAATGGACAATATAAACAATAAAACTGTCCTAGCAGAATCGATTCTATTTAGACGAATTTGATTAAATACTGGCAGCGGTCTGCTATAATATTATTGTACACCAATAAAAATACCTATTAATTACCTTTATAAAAAGCTTCAAATTAGTCTAAATATTTTAACTATTTGATTACGTACAAAGAAAATTACGTATGTATTTAACGGTGAAAGTTTTTATGAATAATATTATTTGAATTACAAAAAATAATTTAACCTTTTTATTTGATAAAATATATAATTTTGTCAAAATTTCAACTTCAAACGCTTATGAAAATATGACACCTATATTATCAGTATTGTTAAGTTGCTATCATAATAATTCATCAGAAACTTTGTATATAATATTTTTAAAAGTTTTTGATTCAGATAAAATGTTTTATCAATAACTTAAAAATTTACTGTATATTTTAAAAATTTTATTGTTCATATAAAGTTATGTTATAATTAAATTAATACCTAGTAAAATGCTTCATGATTCTATTATTAATTTTTATTGATTTTATTATCAAATTATCACAAATGAATTGTCAAAAAAGGTCGGGTTGCCCCGAAAAATGCTAGTTCATTAAAAAATTCAGATTCCCAAAAACTTAAAATACTCCTATAACTCTTAAACTACTTTTCCAAAATTCGATTTTTATGTATCGAAATACTAAAGCCGGCATCACACTTGAGGAACATCCACGATGGAAAATCGATTCGTGGATTCCGTAGATATCAAAATACGTTATTTTAAATACATGTGCATATACTAAAGTGAAAATTCGGCATGGACAAAACAATTTCACAGTATGTTTTGATATTATGGAAATTCCGCCGCGGAACATCTGCTATGAATATCCGCAAGTGTGACCCCAACTTAAGAAAAGAATCCTGTTTTGAAATTTCAAATTAAAATTATATGTTGTTACTAAAAAAATTTAAATTAAAAATTTTTAAGGATAGAAAATATAAAAAAAAAAATTTCTTTAAAAATATGTTTTTTTTTGCGATATGCAGAAACGATGTAAAAATAACATTTTGTAAAGGTCAATACTTTAAAATAAAATAAATGTTTTACGTTGAATGCATTACCGTTTGTTAGATATTAACTTAATAAGTTGTAAACTGCTGTCCAATCAGATTCCATTAACTAAACAAATACATACAATAATTAATTGTTTTCAAAGAACGATTATTTAAGGTAGATACCATATGTCTCTCTTAGGAATGGTTGTCAAAATTTAAAAAAAATTTATATAAAAAACTAAACTGTAGTTCAATAGATGAAAAAAAAATTCGATGAGAACACACACGAAAACATGCACTTTACAGGCATATTCATATAAAAAAATAATTTAAAAAAATGAAATTAAAATTATACAGATATAAGTAATAGTAAGGAAGTGCAGTCTTATCATATTCTTAAACCTAAAAAAATAATCAAAATAAGTAATTTTTAATGAACGATTATTTATATGTAGGTACAATATATATAAATAGCCAAGGTATAGGTATAGACGGTACAGTCTATACTCCATGTCTATTGTACAAACTACTCTATTTACCTACTTCAGAAGAAAACACGTTTGAATTTATAAAACTGAACCGCAGAATCGTATTTTCGTATAAGACACGAAAGTATTGAGGTTTGAGTCGTTGACACATTGTGCGTAATCAGCATTATAAAATGCGTCTTGTTTATTCACCACGTGTTATATTTATTGTACACAACATAATAATATTGTATAATATAATTACAATTCGTTGATACATATTTTATATGATCTCGTTGACCGTTGATGTTTATTTTTCTATTATAGTAGCTATAGTTTTGGAACACATCTACTATTAGTTTTATAACGTGAACAGGATAATAATTTAGGTAATAGGTACCTTATTCAGATTATTCAAAAATGTTTAAACTATGAATTTCATACTTATATTATAATATATTAATATCCTAAAATAGTTTTACGTTATACGATGTACTATGTACATATTATTATTATTTATTATACTTATTTTATAATTAAGGTTACTATCGTAGGCCATATCATATGATCTCTTTATCTTTATGTATTTGAGTATTTCTAATTGAAATTGTGTTGCTAATTAATAATCTACTAATACACCGTTTTTGGTAGATAGCATTTTACTGTAGGTACTAGGTAGCAAACTACACCAGAATCTACTCGTATATTGCTATTGTATTTCCATAAATCGAACAGTCGTCTCAGATTTATTAAAAAGCAAAACAGATATCCAACAATGATACGGTATGTGCTGAGTGTATCGCAAATACTGCGATGGCGCAGTCAAAAATATACTGAAATACAACTTGAGGTATTATACAAATATCGTTCATACCTTAGTAAATTTACTTAAAAATACACTGCAACTCCACTCATTTTTGTTTGAACACAACAAAGACGTTTTAGTAATTCGATCCGAATGATATTAATTTAATTTGTATAATGGAATTTGAAAGTAAACAGATTTTATTTTTATTTTATATTTACGTTTTTTTCTTCTCAAATGTAAATTTATAATTTATAGTAGGTAGGTGGTATAGTGGTGTATAGGTAATAACTAATAGGCAATAGCCAATAGGTACCTTATTTATAGTTTTTTTTTATCGTAATGGATTCTAAAAACATTGAAAACTGACGTATTTATTACGAGACCGTTAGAAAGAAATGCGCTGCAAGATATTATTACTGTTTAGTGTTTACCTACCAGCTACCATTATATTGTATTTTTAAAAAAAATGGTCGCAAAATGTAAATATTAGTTTGAGATCATAAATTCGAAGAGACCGAAAGAATGCGAATAATTAACAATAACCAACAATTTCGACTATTTTGTTTGGTCTGCAAATAACAACGCATAAAGTATAAAAGACCATTTAAAACTTAATTTATATGCCTATAAATATTTAAAAAATCATATTATACTTTTTACTACTATTTGAAAAAATTCGAATGAATTTAGTAATGCATTGGTAATAAATAATAATTCATAACGATAATTTTTATGACGATTGATTTTAGGTCAAAGTCTGTGATAATTGTAATTATTCATAACTAAAAAAGTAAATACCCAAGAAAATTGTTATACACAGTGACGTATGAACGAAATTATTGGGGTGTGCAAAATAGAGTCAGTTGACTAAAGTCAATTAATCTAAATATTAAAATGGATTTATTTTATTTTATTCGTTTCTATTTTTTTTTTTTTACTTTTCTTAGCCTATTCGCATTGTATAATTTTAAAATTCAATGAACTATATCCTTATTTTACACACCTATAACTGTTATTTAAATTGGATATCTAATTATAAATTTTAATTACCATTTTAATTTTATTAGTGTGGAATGAAGCCAAGTAGATGTACCTATATTTAGATCTCTTCTTTAGTTCTATGACGATTATATGGTACTTAGTGAATTTATAAATTGACTATTGACATAGGTATGCACATATAATGCAATATGTAATTATATTTTATTATAAATATATTATTATTTTATTAAGCCTTCGTCGCTTTCAATTAATTGATCATTACATTTTGATTAATGTTGTTTATTTATCTTATCATTAAATAATTTTTATTAGAAAAGATATTTTATAAATTTTGGTGTAATAAATTATTACTATCGGGTATTTGGGCCTTGATAAAAATAACCATACTATGTTTATGTACTTTTTAACAAAAGTTAATGAATAATGACCAAAATGATGTTTCTTACAAAAACAATTTGTCTGCATTGAATTTTTTGTTTATTTAAATTCTGTTAATTTTTTTATCCGTTATCGATCGTCGTTAGGTTTAGTCAAGTATAATATTAGATGCGTAACTGCAAGGTAAACAACTAGGGAAGGGGAAAAATAATTTACCAATCAAAATCAAAACTCTGAGTCCTTTCCCCTCCTCGGTTTAAATACATTTTTATTCTATATAGGTAGAATAAAAAGTAGTAGTTTACCTAGTTGTTTATTAATTATAACAATAATACTTGTCTTAAAACTCATTTTTTAGTTTAGAAACAAATTATAGATAGTATAGATTGTAGATATCCATATTGATAAATAATGTAAGTGCATTATAAAAGTTCATTGATAAAAAGGTTGACTTATGTAAGGAGGAGAGGGGGTAAAAATTATACATTCCCCCCCCCTGACAAGAATAACTTCCACCTTGCCAAATCCCATCATAATTACACAACTGTACAATACTATATAATGTATAAACTATACGTCTGTACGCATATATTATAATACTGTAAGGTACATTGGCAACAAACACCTTGCATTTTAGATTATGCAATATTCCTGGCGTTTACAATGTTTGCTAACGTTTAAAATTTTACGTATCATGCAGTAGAGTGGTGAAAGGGGTTCAATGATGCCCAGGCATCATGGTGAACATTATTATCCGTCAATGACATAATGTTTATTTTTATTTATAAATAGGTACCTACATAGTTGTAAATTGTCATTTGGGGTAAACAAAAAGTCAATTTTAACATAAAAGAGGAAAAAGCCTCTTAGAATTTACTCATCCTAGGTTTGAATTGATAAAATATTAGTAGGTATAGGTACTTCAATCTTTAGTTTTCTTAAATTTATGTTTTTGAAAAAATGTCAAGGATGGCATGTTTGAGAAAGGGGTTATGAGTAGCTACTGAAATATATATTATGCATCATGGTTTATAAAATGTTCGCCATGCTACAATCGTGTAGCCAAGTATATACTAGGAATTGACTACAGCTCAACTTTTAAACGAATATGGTTAACACTTATCAGTTGTAACCACAATCACCATGTCCACGCACGATATAATACACGACGTAAAGCTGTGAATCTGGCTTTAGAAAAACGCGGTCGTCTGAGACTAGGTTAGGCTCGTTAGCGTCCATCGTCGTAGTGCCGTTCGGTTCTCGATCAAATCGTTTTCGTGTCATTAATTCATCATTCGAGGAATCGTATTAATATAACGATGCTAGTACCTACGAGTGAGAGGAATTAGTCTTATACGTATCATTAATATATAATATATTATTTATATTGATATTTTTAACTGTAATTATAAGTACACATATGTAAGTCCTTACATTAAAGTGTCACACATAGCACTCAGATCACCCTCCCCCCCCTACCAAAGTTCCTATAAAAAAACGTCTATGAACGTCTATGATATCGATATGAGTTATGAGATCACATAATATTACTTTAATATTTATTATTGTATTCGATTCCAAGTATAGGTGTAATATATTATTATTATTAATATACGGTGTGCTACAATAATACCTCACCTGCCCGATACGGAGACCGCGAAAAGACTGAATGTAATGTTATTAATAATAATATAATAATAACATATTTGTACGAGAATGCGGTCGTATAGGATGGAAAAAAAGTTCTTAAAAAAACCTCTCCACACTCTGCACGCGTGAGCGTGCGTGTGTTTGTTCGAGAGCGCTCACGAATTGTTATTGGGTTCCAGGGAGTAGAACAATTGTAGGCCGTCAAAAACCTTGCCCTGAATGGTTTCAAAAAAAATGTGCTGATCCCGGACGAAAAAATAATAACGAAAATAAAATTTATATATAGTAATATAACAAGTGCACGCACAGCACGCTCACACGCTTGTTTCACCATCATTTCGGCTGACCTAGGATGTACCCGTTCAGGACTATCTAAAAAAAATAATAATAACAAAAAATATCAAAATCTAATAAATATCGTACGATGTGTGTAATGTAAATAATGTACGATATATGCTGTATATTATGTACGTTCGTCTTAGTATATGTGTGTTAACTGTACGAAAAAAATTGTATATAAATATATGTATATAAGATATTTTGGGGACATAATGTTTTGAATGACAAGGTCAATGCGAGGGGTAAGAAAAAACGTCCATTTTTTACAATGGGACGTTCTGTTGAAATTCAATAGGTGCAGGGTATGTATTTATGTATAATACAAAGATACAGTTATATAGGACCATTTTACAATCCAGACAAATCACTCTCGTTTTTTTAAAAATGTTTCTTTTGTACTTGTTTACTCCTTTTTTAAAATGTCTTAAAAAGGTTTTCTTATTGTCTGTAGAGATGACAGTAAAAACTTCTACTTCGGACTTCAGTATGTTTCTGTACCCAACCATCTATATAAGAAGAACTAAATAATTGTTTTTGTTATGTGTTTATAAATATTTGTTTTGTAATATCTACAAATTATTCAAGCTATACTGCCTATACATATATGAAAAAGTTTTTTTTGTAAAGGCATAAAGCTATAAGGGGTTAGTTATTGTTTTATTTTATTATGTACATTTCATATGCTAAATTGTAGGTATCTTTGAACGACTCTAAAATATAAACATCAGTATCGATATCAACTATAAAATAATGATGATACATGAAAACCTTGACTTGCGAAAAAATACTTAATTAAATTTATAGCACTTTCCATCGTAATTGGAAACACTCGTTAGGCGTAAGACTGCACATGACAAAATTTTTTTATCTTTGTGTACACTGAGTACTACTTTTAGTCACCTTGAACGATTCGACGTGTAAAATAATAACAGTCGCATCATAAATGAACGTCCTTATTATTGTAAACCTAACAGCAGAAAACAATTCTACAACAAAAGATCCAAACAAAATGCAGAAACGAATATCTGTATAGCTGTCTAAATATATATATATATATGTATTCCTCGGGGTAAGTGTGAAGTATATAATATATAATGATACTTCACGTACGGGAAACTATATTATTGCCACCATAATATATAGGTGTGTTTATTTGTCCATTGAGGAAAGAAAAAAATTGTTAGTAATTAAAGCACACGATATAGTAGCTTTTCACTGGAAAAACAAAAGATTTAAGTCATTGAATGTATTATAGGCGTACGTCATATACACATTGCACACGTACGTTCAGCTTGAGCCTCCGGTTACGTGGATCACACAAAAACAAAACCCAGTAGCCAGTACAGCGTGGCAGGATCCAGATGAATAATTGCCTCAGAACACGTGTGATGGCGTTCCAAGTTGAAAATAAATTATACATATTTTTTTGTTTGAAAAAAAAAATAACAAAACACGAAATTATTTAACCTGTATACCACGAGTGTCTCTCTGTATATAATTATAATGGTATATAATATACGCGGCCGCCGGACCACCTGACATGAGTACGTTTTCTCTTTCTCTACAGATAGACGCACCTGCAGTTTGCAGATGTATTGAACAGTTATCGGGTTCGTGAAGAATGGCAAAAATTACACTCTTGTGTGATCTGAAGGGTGACTGTCAAATTTCAAAGCAATGTTATATATATATATATATATATTCGCATATCTGTGTGTGTGTGTGTACAAACTTAAATCAGAAGGGGATGAAATATAACACCCAAAAATCTTTATAACGAAGTGTATTCTGCGAGAATTATAGTTTTGAGGAATTCGACAAAAATAACCAAGTCACTACTTTATAAATTTTAAAACATTTTTATACGAATTTTCATAAAATAATTTTTTATATAATTATATGCTAAGATAGTTGATTATTTTCAGTAGAAACTATAGTAAAATTACGCATTTAAAAATCTTTAAGACAACACTACCGAGATCTATTTTAAAATGAAATATTTATCTAACAATAAAATCTTCAGTATAAAATACAAGGTATACCATAATTTATCTACTTATGAATACTTAATCAAATTGAAGATAAGTATGTTAATTGACAAATTACTTTCATTGAGAAAATAGACATCAATTATTAACATATTTAGTATAAATTAAAGATACTGTATTGCAGCATATATACGCGCGAACGTTTATGATATAATTATTCAGGTTGTGGTCGTTATGATATTATTATTTTAATTATAAGTATTTTTTTTTATTTATGTATAGATTTTTAAATAAACCTGTCACTTGATTCTTGTGCATTAGTCTAAACACATGAATGTATACTTGAATATATAGTATTATACATTTTCATTTTATAGGTATCCTTAAAATATAAACTTCATCCATAGTAAATAGTCATGCATATGTAATATGTATCCATTAACGTTAAGTATTGATGATGGTTACACGGTGCTCCAAAATATATTATACAACCATAAACCGCATTATAGTAAAAAACTCATAACGGTTGACATATGAATTTAGATAATTACGTCGTGTTTCACTGTAAATTTGTATATTAGTTATAACTTATGAGGTTTTTGCAGTAGTAATAATAAGTCCTTCCTCCTCTGACACTGCTGTAGCATCATGTCTCTCATTTATGACTTTTTGAGAAGAAAACTTTTGAGTTTTGCGTAATGAATTATGCATAATAGTAAAAGTAAAATATATATTTGTCATGGACAATTAATATTTTTTTAAATATTTCTTCTATGATAATTAAAATTAAAAAAGGTTAGCAAGTGGATTACCCTCTATTGCACTCCTATATAGTATGTGCCTACAGGGGTCGCTATAACGGATGTGATAAATTTGAATTCGATAGTATATAATCATTCTATACGAAAAATGTTTCTGAGCGTAGACTGTCTGAGTGTACATCAAACAAAAAACGTAGGTATGTACTTATTTAATATACCTACTTATTCAGCATATTAAATAACAATTTACATATAGGAGTAAAATAATAACAATTATATTATCATAAAATATGATTAAATACTAATTCATAATATTGTCAATGTATTCGAGTGGAGCGTAGTCCTATAAGTTATGAATATAGTGATATAGAAACGATATTATATAGCTGAAAGAAAACCTCGACAGCTCATCCATCTTCATCTAGACAAATTTACTTGGTATGCAATAATAATAATAATAATAATAATTAATAAATATTAAACTTTATTGATTATAAACATCTAAAGTTTTTTTTTTTAGTAAAATTGTTAAAAATTATGCATATGGATTGTTATGTGATTTTTTTCATTTAGACATATTGCATGTAACTACGATGATTATAATTCATTCGTCACACAATCAATAACACATATCTACATTATATCATTTTGGTTGTATCATTGGTTGTATTAATAAAATTATCAAAACATATTTATTTTGTCTCACAAACCAAAACTATTGCTATAAATATAGTAGTACACTAATGCCTACTAAAAAGATAAATATCAACATGCTACATGCACAAATACTTATAGTTTATAATATTTATGTAGTTAATGATGTTTTATATTTGAATTTTAAAGTTTCACAAGTACCTAATAAATGTCAATTTGTATTTCTTTTATTCCTTGTTAAGTTCATAATCCTATATAGTATAATATATGCTATGAGTAAAATATAAATAATTGTAATTTTACTAAATGTATATGTAGGTCCGTCGTCCGTGTGATTTCTATAGACTATAAATACCTATATTTTGTCTGAACTGATATCGAATGATTCCAGTCAATTGACGTTTTGATTTAAATAATATTTAAATCTATAACGTGGAACATAAATTCAATCGATAAGTACACTGAGAACTTATCAATATCTGAGTCCTTGGAGTGCATTTTAGGTATATAAAAACGGGTCAAATATTGGGCAATAATAATATTAGCCCTCGAGAACTAAAAAAAGATCGAATCTGGCGTATCTATTACCATTTATATACATATACAATTTGTTTATAGTTGGAAATTTATCTGTGCGCGTTGTATTATAGCACGTTCGATTTTTCATTTAGTTTTAATACGTTATTATATTATGTGCATATATGAGAGTATTAAATCTTGTGGTTTTGAGCCCTAGACCAGTTTATATATTGTATACATTATACCTATATATATATATATGTATAATATATCCTTTGGCCTCGATCTAAAAGTATTTTACGTTATTTAATTTATTATTTACGGTAAAAGGACGACCAGCTGTGCCTATACGTATGCGACGACCGGTCATTTCTTTCTTTTCACCGGCACTTGAATAGCTATAAAAATGCGTTTTCCGAATTTTCAATCCATACTTTTTTACTGAGTGATAATACAAGGTAGTCTTGTGGTTCCATTTTATAAATAATTATAACTATGCGTTTGAAGTGAAAATAATTGATGGGTTTTATGAATACTTATATTATACATGACACATACTTATGATAGATACCTATGTACTTATATTATACCTAATTGTTCTTAAAACATTCATACATGACCTAAAATCAGAATCAAAATACAAAATTACAAACATATTTAATAGTGGCAGTAACTGATTATTGAACGAGAAAAAGTTACTTAATCAATTATATCATGTAGTTACGTAGTTTACATCTAAGGTTAACTTAAAAAATTATGTGTTATCCGATAAAATTTTGTATGAGTAGTGAATTTAAATAGCTTATGTAACATAAAAAGCGAGAAATAAAATCGAAACTACAACAGCTGAGTATTATTATAATATACACTAACAGCAACACATATTTTAAACTGGAATAACGAAGAAATTGAAAATTATGTTGTTAATTGCTGATTTGGTATGATACACTCTACATTTAAAAAGGGATGAATAACATAGTGTGCTGTGAGATACTTTGTCATAATTTTTTAACAAATAACAATTCAATTTTATGTTTTTGTTTACGATTGAAATGGATTCTTGGACAACAAAGTATCTACATTTAATTTCAATGGTACCTAAACTACATAATATACAAAATATACCTACTATATACAATTAATACTGTAAACAATTTATCATTCAATACAACACAATAACATAATATATAATTAAAACTGGTTAAATGGTTTTTGATAAAACAATTGGTTAACATTTTTAACATACGATTATTATTATTATTTCTTTTAATAGGTTTAGTTTGAGGATCAATTTCCTCTAAAATGTTATTAGGAAAAATACTTTATAACGTTTAATAACAGTAAATAAAAATACATAAATTAATTTATAAATCGACGTAGATACACATCTTGATTCATTATGAATTCTAATCACAAATTGATGTGGTAATCCTTAATCCTATGTTGTACCATCTATGTCCATTGTTCGTCTTCAATAAACGCGTTTCCTATTTGCAAACGGAACCTCTGTGCGGCTTTATTATTATTGAAGTGAGCGCACAAATGAGTCATGTTTTAAATTTAAAATTGTTTTAGCATAATATAGTTAGAGTTTAGTTTTAATAAATCCATAGGGGCGTCAGATAAAATTAATAAATATCATATCGTTAACATTAAATCCAAATAGTCACAACATAAGAATGTGCGATACGTAGTATCAGCAAAGGACCCTTATCCATCAATTTATTCTTAATTGAGTAGCGCGCAAACATAATATAATGTACCTAATATGTCTATATAAGTAATATAAGGTTTAAAGGGTCGAAATTGGTTTTTACGTTTTATAACCAATAAAAAACGCCGAAAAAAGTCAATCTATTTTTAAGTATAATTTACCACTTATTTGTTCATACAATAAAAATAATACCAATATGAATTATGTGACTGAAACTTGAGTTGCAACTTTTAATTGTTACATTGATGTATTGTGTTTCTAATTTCATTTTTTCATGCTAGTAAAACATGTAGTTTAACTAAAAATCCACGTACAAAATAATATGTCCAACTAAATTTTAGTACGATAATTAAATTTGAATTTAATAGGTACTATATATTATGGAACTATGAAGTACTATAGAAGTACTATATGGTACTATAGAATTCTCGATTTGTTAGGCGATAATGGATTTGACTTTGAACTATGAAGGTAAAAATAAATAAGAATTAAAAGTAGGTATGTAACAAAAACAGCTCCAACTGTGTATGTAATATTGTGAGTATATATATAATCGTATATATGTAAAACAAAGTCGGGTTAGTTACACCATTTAAAACTCAATAACGGCTGGACCGATTTTGATGATTTTTGAATTGTTGGATTCGTCTCTGCCCCGAATACAATAATAACTATTAAAATATATCGGAAAGATTTACTCAAAGAAGAGCCGAACCTATTAGAGCTATCGATTTTAAATTTTGATGGTAGATTAATATTAGAATTTCATCGTTCACTAAAAAAGGATTTTCCAAAATTCACATTTTAAAGAGGTGCTCACATAAAGATTTTGAGATTCACGATGGAAATCGAAAATTATTTTTGTTTATTAATGGTTATCATTAGTTACAATTTACAGATTATAATAGTAACAGTAGAAATAAATTACAAAAATTAGTATTTTATTTTGTATATAAAATATAATTGTGATTGTTTAATCGGGCATATGTGGTAAATGCATGCATAAAATCGTTGAATGATAATATACTGTTCCCATATTTTCTACGATCCGACGCAATTGGATAAGTTGCATGTAAATCACTTGAGGTTATTATGAACTTAATCTTTGGCTCGGGCAACGCCGGGCGGGGCAGCCATAGTGTATAATATATTTATATCTGTATGACTATGTATTTACTATTATTCGTCAACATATGAGATGCAAGTTGTATTTAATAACAATACTGGATATGTTTAACATTGATGAAATCCACTGCAGTGGGCCAAATAAAAAAAAAACGAACGTCTTTTTTTTTAAATTGTTAACTCTAAAAATATAAAAACCAATATAAATACCTATGAACTTTTTTGTGATAATTGCAATTTTGTTCACCTGTTCAATTTTTAAATGTCAATTAAATATTACCAACTTTATAATCTACTGTGAATTGTGATATGACTTTTTTAAGTTAATTTCACGAATGTAAATATTTTAGTGTTAAAATATTAATTTTATTGCTATAATAATTCATAAACGGTCTTGTACATGGTATTTATTGTATTATTTCAGATACCGCTATACCAGAGTTATGTCCATTGTAATAATTTAAAATATCATATTACAATAGTAAATAATTTAATCGTGTTTAAAATAAACGTATGAATGCAATGTGAAATGGCACGTCAATATATACCTATATATAAACATATAATATATTACCATACTAGAATTAACTATTTCCAATGTTTTGAAATTTAAATACATTATCTGTTTGTTAATTGTTATGACTTATTGTAGATTTATTATTATTTTTATGGTTACGTTGTATTTATAAACTGTGGGAACAGTTCTTTTGTAAATACGTTTATTGTTCAATGATTCAAATGGAAAATAATAAAAAGTATTTTGTGTTTATTAATTCTCCAAAGGGATGCATGAGAAATAATCAGAACATATACAACATATCTACTTTGATATTCGGTGAAAAGAAATCTGGAACATGATTTTGTTATGAAAACAATTTTATTTTAAACCAAAAAACTATGTAGGTAATATCTCTAAAAATAGAATATCATAATTACTCTATTTTCTTGGCCATGAATTCCTCGAATTAAAATGCCTCGAATTCCCTCTGTTTTTCATATAGAATTCTATGATTGCCTATAATCAATAAATTCGTGTTGTAAGTTGTTTAAACACTTCAAGTTGAGTATATTCATTTGTTTTGTTGATATTTTGTTTGATTTTAAATGATATTGATGATTTTGATTTAAATGAAATGGTCACCACTCACCAGAACTATATAAGGAAAAAGGAAATAATTTCCCATCCATCGTTATAATAATTATTATTATAACGATGGGTAATTAACGGACGGACAAATAGCGGTTGATTTATTTTTATTTTGGTTAGGTAACTACTAACTACTCATGTTTTATCGTTTTCTAGAACCGGAACTTTTTTAGATTATACAAATAGAAAATAATAAATCCATGTAAACATTTTTACATCAACCAAATTCAATGAACCAATAACCAATTATTGTTACCTACATAAATACAATTAGAACCGAATAATTCTCTACCAATAAATATCGGTACCGGTTTCTAAGAAAATCGTAAAAGAGGTTCGGTAATGTTTGGGTTCCAATATTTACAAAAGATTCAGATTTAAATACCGGTATTTTTAATTTCAGTTCCAAGCTCTGGATAATTTACATAATAAAACTCATATCTTATGCAGTTTCGTGCCACAAATCGTATTTCCGCGGGATCATTTTACACAAAAATATTATTATTGTTTATAAATCGTGAGTGGGTGCATATAATATATTATTCACTAACGGTCAGTGTATGTAGGTAATTCAATATCGTGGACCGCAATATTTCTTAAATTATATTATTATATAATATACTCACGGAGTCAGAGCAGATTACGGTAATAATTGTCGCTTTTCAAAGTGAGACGTGTACATATGTGTACGCTTACATAAAAACATAAAACATATAGACATAAAATAGTAGACTTGTAAACTTCCCGAAATATGGTACCCACTATTACTATATCTATTACAGAATTACCTACACGAGTACAGATTTAGATATATCATGAATCATAATAATTCATAATATCGTACAATCGTCTCGTTACAATAATAATAATAATAATAACGGCTTGTCGCGCGTGCTGTACACATACACACACACACAAAATACATGTATAATTATTGACTCTGTGCGTTATAATAAGTATAATGTAGCGTTCCAATAACGCACGCGGCCTACAATCACATAATATAGTAATAATATATAATATACACGGTACACACACCGTACTGTTGTAGGTAGGTATATCATAATATGCGTATACATGCGTAAACATAATAGGTTAATAATAATGATAATAATAATGTAAAAAACGTTATTGTGTGTGTGTGTGTGTGTGTACATTTTTTGTACGTTGACCCTCGGACGTCAGCGGTGGTGGTTGCTTCGGTTACCTATATATTATTATATTATGTTATACGCTTATAACTATTATACAGCTATATGTTTTACGATATAAAAACCCAAATGCCCCGCCGCCGCACTCCCCCCCCCCTCCGCCGCACAACCCACCCGCTAATCGTACTGGTCCCGGTGGCGGTGGAGGGGAGGCGTTTCTCTGGTGGCGGCGACGTGCACCCTTATCGCAAGTGGTTGCGGCGGCGGTGGAGGTGGTGGCGGGCGGCATCGTCGTCGTCGTCGTCGTCGTCGTTGTCGTCTACCCAACGCACGCGTCGTCCGATCAGTGTGTTCGCCGGCGTTCGT
Source organism: Pentalonia nigronervosa (assembly GCA_014851325.1). Taxonomy (NCBI): domain Eukaryota; kingdom Metazoa; phylum Arthropoda; class Insecta; order Hemiptera; family Aphididae; genus Pentalonia; species Pentalonia nigronervosa. The sequence continues at coordinate 189,270 of JACXSJ010000554.1, read as the reverse complement.
GTGGCGATTGCACCGTCGACGCCACTGGCCCTGTTGGTCTCCGACGAAGTGTATCTGTATTGACGCGCGCGCGATCGTTCGAATCCAAGTGCGCCTGTCGACGTTAATATAGTTTTTTTATAAAAGAGGAAAAGTTATAACAACAATTATTATTGCGTCAGTTTTCAAATAAAAAAATTAGTCTGCCTGTTCGCGTTGCAAGTGTAAATTAAAATTTTTCCCGAACGCCTGAGAATTTTTTTTAACTTATAATTTAATATTTTTTCTATTTACGATGGACGAAATTGACCCGTCAATATCACTGCTGTAATTCGACTAAAAAACGTCGAATACACGCGAATATTTCACGCATTAATTGTATTGTATATTGTATAGTAATACGCGTGTAACCGTATATTCCAATACCTACGAAATTTTATTTCTAATACAGTAATACATGCACACAAAATCGCCAACCATGGGATTTAGGTGAGTCGGTTTTATTTCTTTTTTATTTTTTGATCTGCATAAATAAATCCCGTCCCTTTAGATGGTTTGTCATGCTTTTTTTCGGCACGTACTATATATATATATATATATATACACACGCAGGCACGTACCTATATAGGTAGGTAGTATAATATTATATATATATATACTATATCCACTCGTCTGTCTAATAAAATGTGGTATTGAAACGGACCGAATATTTCGTACCTGCGTTGCCAGAAAACGTAGTGTCGTCGTCCGTCTATATATAACATTCGTGTATGAAATGATACTTTTGATACTTGTATATTATACATAACATATAAATTATAAATTACTTGATATGTATGCATACGTGATGTGTTCTATTGAACTATGTTATAGTATAATATACTCCTTGTCGTTTAAAAAGTACAAAACATTAATGTAATAAATTATTCGCTGTTCAACGGGCCAATAAATTATTACCGAACTATAATATACGCGATTATGCACATATTTTCATTACACTATAAGGTACCAGGTATGCGTATAGCGTATAGGTTAGCACGCCGAACACGTCGATAAATCAATCACAATATTATTATACTCGCTATAGACGCGCCCTGTGCCTCTGTAATGTTTAAAGTCAAAAATTGTGCAAGATTAACGTTTTTATACGATCCGCAAAAACGATTGATTCGATTGTTCAGATACGCTTTTTATCAGTCAATTTATATAAGGATATGTAACATTAATTTTTATTAATATATCTATTACAAGGATATGGGTTACACTTCAATTCTTTAAGTATACAAGAACGTCATTACTTATTAATATTTAACTATCATATTAGTAGATTCCCGGCATATACACATTGTATATATTATTATATGTATATTGTATACCATAAACTATTGTACTTATTAGGTATAAACCTCAAAGTAATGACGAATACGATAGGTAATCAAATTTTAAATCGACTGATAAACTATTTATACATTATTATATTAACCGAAAGTTAATATATGCGATATTGTCATTTATGATATATTGTACTATCATAGGTACATAATAGTGTATTACATAATACCTACCTAGATCTTATAAGTTATAAGAACATATTTTTATTATGCATTCTATCCTCTTATATTTATGATTTTTTGTTTAATATAATATTATTTTCAATATTTTGAACTATTTTCCAAACACAATTTACTCAATATTATATTGCTATTTAAATTAATTATTTCTATTTTTCTCTAAGAAAACGAAATTTAAATTTAATAAATAATACTTGAAATTTGAATATTGTTTAAATTATTTCCATTTACGCGATTTTTTACATTGCAGCAGTTGCTGCGGTTATCAGATAGTACTAGGTATTGATAAGTAATTAATTAATGTAGATAGGTGGTCACTAGGTACATACAATTTTTTGCATTGATATTTGAAAGTATATAAATTAAAAATATTTAATAGATACGTTACAAATTTTAATTTCTGTACATCTTCATCTCAATAAACATACAAGAAATCATTTAATAAGTACGTAACTAGGTATTAGGTACTTACATAATTAATAATTAAAAATATAAACACCTAGGATTTAAATAAACATACTAATTTAGGTATAGTAGGTATACTCTGTATTATAATATGGATTTGTGCTTTACTGCAACAGCAGCAGATATTTAAAAAACATTTCTTTCAATTATACATTTTTGGTATAATATGTAATGTGATACACCGATTATCGATATACGCCTAAACGGTTAAACAACAGTCAAAAAATATATTTACTTTGTTTTTATATCTAATTTATAAAATATCATAATTTTCAATCCTATCACAGTATTATACATTTATTTTTTCAAGAATCATTAAATATAATAATAACATTATATCGCCGACCCAAACAATTTAATATTAACAAAAAAAATTTCACATCAAATAATACAGTGACCAAAAATTGTTGAATTATTTAATAACATTGAATGTACCTCGATGTACTTATTGTATTTTATAATTATATTATAGTCGAACGATACAATTTGAACCGATACGAATGTATAAGATCGTGTTCATACACTCCATAAATTGTTGTTTCGCCGTATAACTTTATATAAATTAATAATTACAATTATTTTGTTATATATAACAGCAAACACGCAACCAATACATTTAAATGCTGCAATTACAATATAAGTTACCCTAAGTGACAAACTAGTGTTATAATATGTAACCTGCATTAATATAAACCCAATATGTATATTCTATACGCCCTATAAGTAGATATTTTACGTATACGCGTAACGTATATATACAGCTTGAGCAATAAAATGTTATGGTCAAAATCGTATTTTGTACAACAAAAGCTGGGAATACCCATAGCCCATATAGGTAGACTTTATGAGCATTACGTATTATAATTTTACTAAAATTCTTTTTTATATATGTATATAAATATATGGCAGAGATACTTATGTAGCACCTATATATAATAATATAATGTCATTGATTATACATAGTATTATTATGTACAATATACATCCGAGGCTCAAACACGGACCCCTGGATCTAAATATATAATCGTAGTCATGCGCGAACATAGTTTTTCGAAAAAAATTTACCATCTAGTGTTTGGTATAAAACAATACGATGATAAACGAAGATTACAGCATGTACAATATAATATTTGTATACGTACATTATTATTATACGTTCTTCGTCGCCGTTCTCGATACCGTTTATTAGAAGACCGTTGGTTGCAGTGTTTGGGGTGATGGGTGGCGGAGGGAAAATACTGTAATTACCGGCGGAATACGCGCGCGCTCGCCTTTTGTTTTCATTGCTGCAGTTATGCCATCTCGGACTGTATATAGACCATGTTAAACTATATCGTATAGTACCTAATATTACAATATTATATATAGTTTGGTTGGGTGGATAGGATGGTCTGTCGGTCGGTTATTGGTTAGCTTTTACCTCTACATATATAACATGTACGCGTTCCCGGTAAAACCACTTCGTATGTAAATACGAGCACATTATAATTTAGGTGAACCGTTTATTGTGTCGTATCGCCGGAACGAATAAAAAACAAAAAGTAACCAGCTGACGACGAGCAGTCGCTGTAGATAATGATTTTTTCAAAATCCGTTTAGGCGTATATTATGTATAATACGCGTACGTTCCCGTAACTCCGGTTCAGCAGTGCCTGATCCCATGCGAATATGCGATATCATATTTTGCGTTCAAACATATCAATATATCATAGGTAGAAGGTACTTGCACATCAATTAGGAATAGGAGGTACATATCATATAGGCCTTATTCCAAAAAAAAACCGTAGAATCCAAATCGGATAGTAAGAAATACCAAAAGTGTTGCTTTTAGATTAAATAATCTTATTAGGCACCTTTATTGTTTTTGATTTTAGCATTTCCATGATCCCATCGGTCATCTAGCTAGAATATCATATTATCATTCGACAACATCAAAAATATATTTATACGTTTATTTGTTGATCTTTTACATTATTACTTCTATAGCACTTTCCTTCACCCGTCTACAGATTATCAACGCTGACTTCCTATTTTAGGCAATGGAAATAAAATCCTTAGGATAAGGCCTGCGTAGGTTTAAATGTATAAAATAATGATAATAATATTATCGTCGTTGCTCAGCAGCAACATGTATATAATAATATTATAATGGGTATGCGAAGTATATCAGTGCGGTGGCCGCGGTGATGTGTCCGATAAAAATAATACGCTCAAAGTCCTCTTGGCGTTCGGAAATAGCCGCCGAAAGAATTTGGCACGTTCGCTCGCTCGTCGCGTGGTTGCTTGTGTGCGATATTCATGCAATACGCGAGCGCGCCGTCGGAGGCGGATGACCGATATTCTTTTCCTCCAGATTTGTATTTATTTTTAGTATATGTATCATATGCTGTCATTGTATAGCAGTGCTTTAGTTACTCGTACGAGATTTTTGCGAGTCTTTATTATGGACACAGCGAATATTGCTTTTTCGACGTTTGCAGTGTTATCAGATTTGTTGTTCCCCTTAATGCTGTCTTATACTCATATCTATCACAAAAAATTAAGAACCGTATGTAAAAAATAATATAATTACACTGTTACAATTAATATATGTAGTTATGGCAATTATATATTTTCCGATCGGGGCTACCCCGTTTCTAACACGACAATATTATGCGAATTCTGTTTTGTTCGGAGATATCATACTGTGATATTTGATTTTCTATATATCCTGCAGTATCCGCCCGCACATAATATATAATATTATAATACTTGTTTATATTTTATTAATTCATTGAATACAAACGCAGAGCGGTCACCATCATCCGAATCAAGAATAATTATATGGGCCATACGCATTATGCGCTATTTAACGAGTCATTTTACAAGTACCTATTTAGTACCGGCAGTTGGATAATAATGATATACAGCAAGTATATGTTATGTTTATTACATATTATATAATATATATGTATGTATGTATGTATGTATCTGCTGCAAGTCGCGGCTGTTATTCATGTGAATAATTTTTTTCAATGTACCACAGACAGACTATTTAGCTTCATTTTTATTTATTAGACATTTTTGAATAAACCATCAATGATTATTGATGTATATTGTTGCAGTCTATGCTATATGTATTGTAATTTTACCTATTTAGTATTTATAGGTATCTATGCGTTATTATATGACCCTTGCAACAATCGACGATTTTACGATTATAATTATTAACGAATAATTTCTTAAACCAATGTTATGATACTATTTAAAAATGTTAAGTAATATTCAAACAAGTGTTCTCAACGTTTGTAAATTTACTCAACGCTTGTTTTAAAAATGTTACCAATAATTATAAATTGTTAAATAAAAATACTCACAAAAATACAAGTATAGATACAAGTACAAGTTCAAAATACACTTTTGAAAATTGCAGACTGCAGGTTCTATAATATAGGTATTTCAAGTAAAATTTTTGGCTATAAAAGCACTGATAAATTATTGAATTAAAAAATGAATTATCAATTACGGTAAATTAAATAATGATTAGATTTAGTTGAATCTACCTTCGCTATTATTATAATTTATCAATTATCGCTGTTTTTTGTGATTCCTGAATATTCAATAATTTTTATGTCCCAAATTACTATACAGTTTGTATAGTTTTATTTTATTTTATATTTTCAAACTATAAAGGAATAAATCGGTGAATTACGTTAAACTGTTAGAGTCTTCTTTTACAATATCTATCTAAAAAAGTGATTTTTTCTTAAAGAAAGTACACTTTACTGTAAAACAAGTACTTACATGGCACATTCTTTATCTAATAATTAAAAGTATAGAAAAGCATTATGTGATTTGTATTCTTATATAATTATAAGAATACAAATTGTTTATAATACGTTCATATATATAAAATCGTAAAATACATAAGACAATTAATTTAAACGGTGTAAGTCATGGTTTCTTAATGATATTTTTTAACCATTAGCCAAATATTTAGATTAACTTATATGGACCCCTCACTTACCACTAATTTACATCATAATTATTTTAAACGATTGAAAAATGTTATTCCGATAGACTTTAAACTAAACATATATATATATATGCGCAAATAATTTAAAAATTGTTAAGTATACGCAATACGTAATATGACAGATATTATTTTTATATTTCCTGTAAAAAAATTAAATATAATATAATAAATGTATAAATTAAAATGTTGTTAAAACATTATATAAAATATATGTAAAAAAATGTTAGATTGACGTATTAATAACTGATAGGGTGCAAGGTCAATGTCAGATTAAATAGGGATAAAGGTTAAGTTAAGTGGCAAGGACAAAATATACTACGACGGTTGTCCTTAAGCGTCAAAAGTTGTATTCTGGCTCTGTAGGACTATCCATCAGACTTGCATATTTATACTATTCAGAAGGTAATTTTTATTTTATTTAATTTAAATATTATTTATTTAAATTAAATGGAATTTATAATTTAATTATTACATAATAATATATATTTTCAAGTATACATTATTGATAGTACTAAGCTGTTAAAAGCTTTGTAGTTTTTCTTTAATAATATTTAATAGACACTGTGACTTTGTGAGTAACCCTACCAGGTAAGTGGTAACTATTAATACATTTTTTTTTATTAGTATGAAAAATAATACATAAGTAACAATTTAGTAACAATATTTTGTAATTAAAAGTAGACGGTCGATTTATGTATTCAAGTTGATCGTTTTATCAATGTATCATAATAAAATTATTAAAAGATGATATAATATTATGTTTGTGTATGCGTATAATAAAGACACTTAAAAAAAAAATTATAGCTATAATTATTTTGTGGTGTCCTATATAATAAATTAACATTATACTTATAATACACTAAAAAATATGTTCAACTTGTAATTTGTATAATTTTGATAACTTCTAAATCTATATAATTAAGAGTAAAGACTTATAAATCATACCTAATATCCAAATTTACGCCTTTAGAAAAAAATAGATCTAATAATTAAATATTTCACTACTGAGTGAGTGCAGGTCGTTTAGTTTTTGTCTTTTTGTTATTCAATAAAATTACATGCAAGTTTCACTACCAGTACGAGCGCGAACACGAAGGTTAGGTTTTTGAAACTGTTATGCCTATTATAAATAAATTTAAAATATAAAATATATTTATTGTAGTATATACATTTATACATACTAAAATAAAATACCTAACGGTTTATAATCTAAATACGAAATAATTCCATCATTATTTGATGTAGGCATGTTACCTATATTCTATAAATAAACATTAAACCAATATATAGGTTTTTCCATTAAAATTGAAAATACGTCTGCAGCATTCTCATACTCAACTGTATGTTAACCCTATATACGCTTACTACATTACCTTATACTTTTTGTTTATGTATATAATAATATGTACATTGTGTATTGTAAACGCATAGCAGTTACCCGAGCCAGACGCATTAGCAAATCAAATATTTTGTATGTACGATAAAGGGAGCTCTCGTGTGTGTTAGTGTATAGCTACAGCAGATTGTTATGATCACGGAATTGGAAGCTGGGATTTTATAAAAATGAATGTGATCCAGATGAAATCTCGTTCAATGCGTTCGGTTGTACACGTATAAGTATACATACTTGACCAGCAAACTATATAACATTATATATTATGTACAGTTCGCGCACACAATGCTGTCCCTTAAAATATGTTTCTAACAGAAGCAAACGCTGGGAAACGATTTTCCATTACAAATCGTACGAACTACGCATATTACATGGATGTGTGTGTGTGTGTGTGTGTGTGTGTGTATGCAGGGCGAGGTTTCCTGTGCATTGCCCCCGACGTGGTGTCCTTATCGTGTACGTATTCGTGGACACACAGGAAAGAACGAACGTTGTGTGTGTTTTGGTGTGAATTTCCGATAATTATTATAATTATCATTATTCGATAAGTATTATATATATATATTATATATACAGGGTGGGCTACTGCTTTTTTTCCCGTGATGTATTATAACTGTTGTTTGAGAGAATTGGAGAAAACCTGACGGCAGTTCACCCTTGTATACATTATATTAGTACCTAATACTAGTGTTAATTTTATCTCGGTTTTTTATTTATTGTTTATGCAAAAACTAAACGCACAATGCGAGAACATTGATCGTGCAAAAAAAGATTATCACCGAGAATAATGTTCACATACCATATTATCTACATTTTATTAATTGTTTTTTAATATTTATTATTATTACTATGTAGGTATATTAAAGTGTGAACTTTTTTTGCTAAACGACGGTCGAGATTTAATACTAATAAAAAATCACAGCGTTATGTAACTGTTCTGGATTTCGGGGTGTATAAAATGACGCAGATTTATTAAAAACAACGCTTGTATATTTTAATATTTATTGACTTGCGATCGCTTTATAAATGAAAACGATTTTACTCACTCGCTTCCATTTAAGACAACAGACGGCAATATTATACTATAAACTACTTTTAAATACGAAACAGCTAAGTAAATCTGTTTTGCGGCGACTGGTGCGAAATGTTCGCAAAAGATTTTGGGGTTCGCACGTCCCGTCGTTGACAACAGAGACCGATGATGACCGCCATCGGTAATTCGCCTGCTGTTAAAGCAGGTATGGTAACATCTGCGGCGCTTTCCTGCTGAAATAAATTCGGTGGAATAACAGTATTATGTTTATTTTTAAATTTTTTCCTGTATATCATTGTAGGTATTTTAATGCAATTGTGTTCTTATGACAAAGACTATAAAAGTTTATTATATAAGACTAAGGACGAAAAAAACGTTTACATTTTGATGAGATTACATATTATTGTATTTATATTTTTTCTTTATGAATGTTTCAGAATTTAAAATGTTCCGTTCTATTTGTTTTAATATTTAATAATTTACAATTATTATTTCATACACCGAATAATAATAACAAATAAAATGTGATTTCTGAATACTGTATAGAATTATGAAAGAATATTTGTAACAGTTTTATAATATTAATAATACAACACCAATCAAATCATCCATGTCATTATATTTAATTGTTAATAAAATCCGTGTAAAATAAATGTTTTTGTGAATTTTGTGAACACACCATACGAGAAATATCAAATGGCGTGTTTGGTTTATTGTGTAATTTTGATCTATACACTATATAATATTATGAGAAGAGTTTATGTATTTGTATGTTTAGGTATATACACAGAATGATATGTATGTATCTAGGTATTAAATACAAAGTGGTCCATCGTGATTCCCGGCTTTCCCGTTAATAACTGACGTAGAAAAAATCGAGGGTCACATTATAATAGGTTATATACTTATATACATTATATATTTATATTAAACGCATGTATTTTATCCCTAAAAATTTATTTTTTATTCTGAAGAAAAACTACGTCTACAAACGAGTTCATTGAATGAGTGAAAAATAAAATAATCATCAATGTTAAAATATTGACAAGTATCTTATTATTTTTTAATTTTTTTTATTTGTAATTTCACTGTTATTACATAAAAATAAATATTACATATTATACATACATTTATTAGGTATACAACTGGGAATATATTATTTGTATTCAATAAAAAAAAAAAAATTAAGTACGGTTAATCTGTTAATTGCGGATGCAATTTGTAGATTAGATTTGTTTAGCGACACCGAGCGTATTGTATTTAAAATGGATCAACTATCTCAATCGACGTTTTTAGAATATAGTTTTAATATTATCAGAACAGAATATAATTTTTCAACCGCATATTATACGATTTAAACTGCAACTAATAAATGATAGTGATGTATTATATTATATTTATATAATACTATTGCCGTATTACTTGACTTTGTCCGGAGAAAACAATTATAAAATACAGCACTGTATTTTGGTTTTAGTGTAGGCTCAGTTCTCAGATAAGTCGGTGTCAATATACCTAGCTTTGTGGAAAAACTCGACCGAGGTGAGCAATCTTTTGGATTATATGACGTTTAGTGTATTTTGGTTTAAGTATGATTTTATGAGCTAATCGGTTTAGGCGTATACCTCTGCCCGTCAAAATGTGTAATATTAGATATAGTAAAATATTACATTTCTAAATATATAGGAGCAATGAAGAAATAAAAAATAATGATGTTGCTGTGTAACCATATAGGCAGTTATTTAAGTCAAGAACATGAAATAATCACGTTTTGGAGTTAAAACTTCAAACTATTTAAAATGCCTATTTTTCGATAATAAACGACATTTTTAAATACATAGGTTTTTAAAAATTTCGTATGACAAAAATTGTGGGTAATATGTTGGTTTGCAACCGTTCCCTTTCACTGTTGTCTAATACAATTTTGAAGCCCTATACTATTGAGCAGGTAGTAAAAATCTGGTTTATTTTTAAGCCGTAATGTAATGTACAAAATACAATATCTATACATAACAAAATAAATGCAGCGTTATAAAAAAGTAAAATCTAAACCGTGTAGCCAGAACAATACATTTGTCAAGGTCAAAGAATTTATATATTTTTTTCTCTACAGCGGTACCATCAGAAGATCATCTTCCCCTATTGCAGTAAAAGAGGGCCGACGGTCACCGCTGATCAAAAATCGTGGATCGTCGCAGAATATTATGTATCCGCAAAACGCGTCCAAAGATGGGAGGTAAGATATTAATATAATATATTATAATTTATAAGCTCACACAGTCGCACACACATAACACAAGTTGATTTTACTTTATCTCGATCAGGCATCATAATGCAATATTGCAATATATATTATTATATTATTCGCAGTATATCAACAACCATATTTAATATCAAAATATAAATGACTGTTTTCGCATGTGATGTGTTAATGTAACTTTACACCATCATCTCGCGCCATTGAAGGAATTTCTGTATAGACTCTGAAGTTTTGTCAACAATTTATTGTTATAATATAATTACATTTATACACATTTATACACATTTATAGTATCAAAAATAAAGATATGGTTCGTTGTTAAATAAAATCACTCTGTAAGTATATAAATTATATAATATTATAATGCTTATGTGTTTACCGTTTTGAGAATCTTTTCTCGGGCCTGTTATGGACATTAATAATAATAATAATGCGAGTGTTGTGTTCTATATATTATATTATATACATTGTTACCACCATGGTACTATATATATATATTTACATATATATGTGTATGTGTGAGACCCTGCAGCGACATAGTACGTATATATAATAATAATAATAATACTGTGATGACGTAGTATTGTACCGTTATGTACGAAAACGGCGGTCAAGTGCGAAGATCGCGAGCACTTCGTTCCCTGCAAATAAAAACGAAAAGAAAAGATGGTAGAAAGGGGTGTAGAAATACGGGACTGACGCGGCGAGACAATGTATTATATTGTTGTTATTATTATAACATTGGAGGAATGCGACCTTATACTTTTTGCCACAATAAGATGAAAGATTATTGTACTACTATCAAGGGGTGGTGTAAGGCGGACGCCAATGCGTGTGTATATACGATCTATATAACACACACTGTTAACCGCGGTTGAATGCCGCCCGATATTGCAAATTTTAGCGTATTTATTATTTTCACACGCGGGTGTGACTGTCGTAAAATTATATCGCTGCAGGTACATCAGCTTTATACATATTATAATACCTGATAATATAGATGCATAAATGCCTACACACACATAATAACCGTCTTCCCTTTCGTCTGTGGCCTGTCAATAAACGGATCGACATTTATATCTATACATTTTTTGCCCCCGCATTGAGACGTTTATAATTTGTATTCTTATTGTCGTATTTTGTATTATTATATATTTATATGGGAATCCGGTGTTTTGTTCAATTTTCTATATCATATTATTACTGCTACCTACTGCAGAAGCTGTGTTGCCTGCAACGTGTAAACGGTATCGTAGTCCGTAATATATTATGCTGTGTACTGTATAAGTACAGTATAGGTTTTTTGTGAAATGTCCATAATATCATAAATTGTAATACGAGTACTGATATACTCCATGATAAATCGTTTTCAAAATCCGATTCAACCTATTGTAGTACTTATTTTCTCGATTGATATATATACTTATATTATGCCTACTAACATAATATATTACTCATATACTCGTATATATTATATAATTGTATTTGGTTTACTGTTAATAAAATGATACCTATGTATTAACATTTAATTAGAATATTTTTTCGAAACGAAAATTTTGATAAATTTTGTTGTTGCATTATGTACGTAATTTTTTTAAAAAAAAAAAAACTATAATCAAACCTTTCAAATTGCCCAACGACAAAGTAATTTAATTTAGAATTAGCTCATTTATGTCGTTCTCTAGCTGATATGAATGTATATAATATCGTCGAAATCGTGTATATCAATGTGATGAAAAATATTCCTGATCTCGATGAGTCGGTATTTTCTAAGCGGAGATTTTCAAACGGTTGAAACTCTTGTTCATACAACGACAAAATCGTCTCTAACCACTACATTATTATCGTAAAGATGTTGGTTATAGGTACTAGTTATGCCGCGCTTGCGCTATTCAATCATCATATGGCTACAGCAGTATTGTCGAGCACTGTAATATATTATTTATTATATATATATATATATAAATCTGTAAATATGTATTAGAGTCAAATGGTCGTTTTAAAATTACTTTTTTAATGTGCATGGGTACCATTAACATTATATACGAATTCGGCAGTTTATTCAGTTCATGTATAAACCTATAATATTAAAGCAGTGCGCGACTGCTCTTAACCGTTTCAATGATTTTAAGTCGTGTTGTATTTAATCGGAGACTACATTCGACAAAGTAGTGCTTATTACAAAAATAATATATACATATAATGTGGTTTTTTACAAACTAATTAATTTATAATAATTGCATAGGGAAATAAAAAAGTATCCCGCTGTTAGTGTAGACGACTTCATGTGTATAATTTATTTATTTATATTATATTATTTTATTTTGTATTTCAATGCTCTCACTATATACACAGTATCCTTTATTCCTTTTTGATGCAATAATAACAACAGTGCATTAATAAGACGTGTTTATTGAATACGTATACCTAATCGATGCAATATGTAAAGAATAAAAACCCCATCACGCGTAATATAAATTATTATAAACTATTCTTCCGCCAACTCTAATTGTCTGTTCGGTTGTGTTTGGTAAAAAACTACCTTGTTGGCTTGTTTATTTTATTTTTTACACATGTGGTCGTTCTGATGCGATTAGACTTGTTTTTGAGTCTTTCCAAACATAATACGCATACAGTCTATCATCAATGTTTCCCTGGAAGAACAGAAACCTATTTGGTCTATATATTATGTTAAACGCGCATCAATGTTCAAATGTAAAATTACAGCATTAACTATGTATACTTTAAAATATCAATCTGTTATACTTAAGCTGTTTTTTTTTATATTTTTCAAGTAAGACGTTACTAGACCTTTGATAGAGGTTCCTAATTATTTTTTAGCGTTTGAAATTAGATATTGGATATTTACCCGTTTTCTCTGGGAACGATTTTTTTTTTATTCTGATGTAATTCAAAAAGGAATAACGGTAGATATTTGAAAAATTCACCAAATGTTTAGATTACTATTTTCTATACACCAAAAAAATTTTAAAATATTTTGACAATTTTTGAGCAGATTATAAGCCTAAGAAATTTTTGATTTTTTCAAATTTTTTTTATCTTTAAATATCGATAAAAAAAATGTCTTGGGTCAAATTTCTTGAAAATTTAATATAAGATTCTTCATAAGTTGTTTAAATAGCAGATCAAATATAATAAAAATATATAGGCACAATTTTTTTTATAAATATTTAAACTTCGAATTTTGACCGAAATTCATCATCGTACATTTGCAAATTGTTTTGTAGATAAAAATTTATAAAATATTCAGTTTTTTATAGCTAAGGACTGAAAATTTAAAACAAGGTTTTTCGTAAGTAGTTTAAAGTGTAACCAAAAAAATCAAAAAAATAATTTTTTATAGACATTCTAAGTTAAAATTTGGACATCAAAATATCGAAAATTTAAAATTATTTTGTGGTTAAAAATTTATAAAATGTTCAATTTTTATAACTAATGATTGAAAATTCAAAACAAGGTTTTTTGTAAGTTGTTCTAAATGCAGTTTCAAAAATATTTAAGATACCAATGCACTATGCACACTTTTTTTTTATAAGCATTTAAAGTTCAAATTTTGATCAAATTCATAAAAATCACGAATGTTTGAAAATTATTTTGTAATTAAAAATGTATAAAATTATCAGTTTATATAGCTAAGGATTGAAAATTTAAAACACAATTTTTCATAAGTATTTAATAGTGTAACCAAAAAATAAAAAAATTTATTAAAAATATACTTTTTTGTATACATTTTAAGTTCAAATTTGGACGAAATTAGATATTTTAATGAAGAAGAACGATGCTATTTATTCCGTTGTAATTTAAAAATATTTTTCGTGGGTGCTTGAAACTTTTAAAGTATATTATTATATTTTATATACTTAATTAATTTTTCAAATGCAATGTTTTCTTAAAAAAAATATTCAACTTACTGTGTTATTAATAGTAAAATGAATTATTTTAATATCAATAATATCATAAATTACACCTAGTTATGTAGGCTGACAGATCATCTTTGTTCAGAATCGTTTTTCGTATACAATGATTTATATCATTGAATTCAAATTTAATAAATAAATAACATCCACTCCACTCGACACCCACTGTACAGCAGAGCGGTACCCACTTGCCGACCTTTTTTCTCTTGATTTGTTTAAATGTAGAAAAGAATCTTTGTAATCGGTCCAAACGTCCAAAATCGCTCAAATAAGATCTGTTCGTTATTCTATTGTTACCTACACATATTTATACCAGAAACACGATTTGAACATATTATATCCTCGTGGTTGATGTATAAAGAAATATTGTTCCATATGTATAGAGCACTGATCATTTCATAATCACTTTCATGATCACATTTAATAATAATAATAATATAATCGTGAAATTATATTTTAATCGTTTTATTAATAATACGTGCATGTAATCAAAAAAAATGGTATTTGTTAATTTGTGACAATGGTGCGCGACCTCGACGACCGTGATTGATGAACGCTATTCGATGTATATAAATCATAATATATTTTATTATGTCATAATATTATAGCTATATTATACTAGTATATTGTGTTTACTGTATGCACTAATAATATAATTAATATTTGCTTCCGATATTTCTCTATATTTTATTATTAAACACTTAAACCAAAAAATCCTAACTCTGCAAATGACGATGATAAATACTTTTTTATTGAAACGTTGGTAACACGGCGGTCCTTGAACCTCTTATAACATTTCGGGTATAACTTAAAGCCTATCAAATTATGCGACGGTCGTCGAGTCAAAAGTTGACGAGTGATTTCATGCGGCTATAATCTAATATTTTTCATTCGGACATGTTTACATTCTGGGCAATATGTATTATGGAATTGAAACTTTTACTTTGTTAAAATAACATAATACAAAATTGTATACTATCGTGCAATAAAAATGTTATCGGAATATACGTAAGTGAAAGTGATGATGATGGATGATAGAAATAGTTATACTTGAAAAAATGTTTAGCATAATTCGTGCACTTACATGTAGTACCTAGATAAATTTAATAATAAACTGGTTTATTATTATTAGCAATATTTTTGAATTACAACAAAATAACTATAAAATATATTTGTTCAAAAATCTAAAAAAACGCGAAATGTTAGCTTACTTTACAATATTTTTGATATCTTATTGTAGAATATAATATTATACATACAAATTCAGAGTTCTAATAAATGCATTTTTTGAAAATTATCTGCATGTACGCAGTGTACTATAATACTTTGCAGTTTGCTTAGTGAAATTTAGTCTTTGTGCACTATGTCCGGGTAATGTGTAAATTTTAGTGCTCTGATCACTAAAATTAACTTAACGATAACAATAAATTGACCTTCCACAAGGACTCTTAAGGTCGTACTTTGCCCGTAAAATGCATAGGTACCTACCGTATAATATATATAATAAATATTAATTATATATTTTTTGTCAGGTGGAAAAACTTGTACAACAGCGAAGCGGGTAGTGACGTCATATTTTTGGTCGGAGACCCTGAATGTTGGAGGTTCCCTGCACACATAGATGTGCTATGTCAATACCCGGTATTCGACGCCATGCTCCGAGAACCTTGGTCGAAAAAAGGCACCCCGATCCACATACCGGATGACGACCCTAGAGCCTTCGACAACCTACTCAAGTGAGTCGTGGTTTCTTTATGCTACGATAAATTGTTTAGTGTTATATACTACTCTTTAACGAATACATTTTAATTTATCGCACGATGACATATTTGCGTTGGGTAAACATCATTGAAGTTAAAACATCGAGAAATGTCTTATGTATAATATTATCATCATATGTATTTAATAATATATAAGTAGTATTATAATGCAAACCGAAATGTCTTATAATAATGCAAATATGTTCTCCAGTGAGAAACAGCTGTCGGATTTTTTAAAAATATTTTTTTAACACACAACTTATATATCACGGTCGTACGGAATATATTGATCGCAATCAGGTTGTCCTAGACTCTAGAGGGTTTCGCACTACCCACTACGTAATTATTATAGTATACTGTTAGAATAAAGCGGAGTTTAATGTCGTTTGAAATGAAATGACTACAATTTTATTGTTTATATTTAGAGTTAAAAAAAAAATTAACCAAACCTTTTTGCATAATTATTTGGTTCAAAAATTAAAAAAAAATTGAATCGATGACTTGTTTGATTCATATATTTAATATTATCGTTTATTGTCATGTTTTTAACTATAATATTGTTCACATAAAATATTATATTATTTGCTGTTTTTTTGTTGTATATTTCTGTTTATTTGGAAATTTACATAGTTTATACTAATGTTTAATTAATAATAATAATCCGTTAAATAATTTTAATTTTGTCCTGAGTACGTCATGTTTTTATATAAGTTGGACAAGGACGACAGATAGCGTGTTCGTAGTTTCCTACTACTTCCTTGATTCGATCAATATTATAGGTACTTGTAAGAACTTGAAATTTTTCCAGCAAATATTTTTGAAATGTTTCAAAAACACATCTATCACGCTTTTTATAATAACTTAAATTACAAAATCGAAGTACATTAATTATCAGCGTGAATAAATCGGAAATGATTATAATATTAATTTGTTGAGTTTATGCCAAAATACGTATAAATAGTAATATTGAAAATCGATATCGTTTATCGTTAAATTTGAATTGAAAATTATTCACGTTTGGACGTATTAATATTTCTTTAAAACTTAACCATTTAAATTGCTGGAAAATTTAAATATTTGTAGTATGCATATTATATGGGCACATAGTAATAATATACATTATAATATTTACCTTTAATATAAAACAAAAATCTGTGCCAACTAATTTATACGTTGTCTATGAAAAAAAATTGGGTCCGATGAGATTAAAATATATAAAATTATTAAATGCACATTAATTCATCATAGTTATTAATATTAACGTAATATATTTTAATTAAATTCAGGTATAAAAATTGAGGCAGATACTTTAATACTTGTAAAGTTACAAATATTAAACTCGAAAGTGTCAAGAGTAGTTGTAGTTGATTGTTCCGTTTAGTATTTTTTGATAATATGATTTAATTAAGTCGATTGTGTGAGCCAACGCTGGAGTATGCTATAATACACTAAACAGTTGGTTTAATTTATGGAACTTGACAGCGGGTTAACAGGAACTAATATTCTTTACAATTCTTCAACTGCTTTTTACTTTATGTATACATGAATAAATTTAAATTACAAAATGTGTTTGTTGTAGAATGTGTACTGAAGTATATTTTGACCTAAAATTATGTACAAAACATATATATAGTATCTATTTTAATATATATATATATATATATAACATATCAATGTATGCAATACATTATAATATACCATTTTTATTTGAATTAATTACAACGTGTAGCGCATTTAGGTCAGAAATGTAAATAGATTAAAAAAAACAATAGTCATCAAAATCTTCACTTATTATTTACTTCGAAAAACGATTATTTACTATCCTGTTTTTGTGTATGTATACATTTTCCTGTCGAGATAAGAAAATAGCAAATAATAAATAAATTATGTATTATTTTTTACTGCGGCGTGTGTGGCATAATATAATTGTCATTAAAACAATAAACAATTTAAAACCTTTTTTTCATTCGTTTAATATAATATAATATGATATTGTCCTTGGATATACAAGCACTTGAATATATATACACAATATTTACTATAGAGTACAAGTATACTTTTACATTTAAAAAGAATATCTGTGCTTAAATTTAAAATTTATCAGTTATCGTTGTGTGTTACTGTATTTGTCAGCAATGAGCATAAATTCTATAGAAGTTATACTCTGTGAACAATGGTGTCAGATGCCTATTACATTCTATATAAGTATATATTTTTGTTTGTGTGGTGTTGTTTTTGGACAACGCTTCTGTATAAGGTACACACGGCTGTGTATGTGATACGAACTGGTCAGTATCTATTAGTTCTTAGGTTGTAACCTTATACCAGGCCTGTGTTACAGAAAACATTTCGTGGTGGAAGGAGGTCAAGAAGTAAAAAATAATTAACAAAATTAATCTTACATGGCCATGTCCAAAATTAAATATTTTTTAAAAATATGTCGGAGAGAGAACTTCTACCCTCTCCTTAACCACTACTGTGTACTTGTTTGAATCTTTCTGATCAAATTGTTGAACATTATTTTTTTCCAATTTTTGTACAAAAATAAATAAATTAATGAAATTAAATGTGGTAATTGTGTTAAGATTACAGTAAACTTAAAAAGTCAAATTATTTTAATATTAAATCCTCTTAGTCCGTCGTCAACTTCTTTGATTTTTTTTCTAAATATTATTTTGATCAAAATTAACGAAAAGAAACTTCACGCGTGGGCTTCCGGGATTTAATCGATGTTGCAAAATGAAAACATCAATATATTTTAAATACAAGTAGATTAGATTAGTTTAGTTTTTTTTTATGTTCTATTTTTAGCCTTTTTGGTATTCTTTTTGAAAATGTATTACTTAAGTCGCGACTCACACGCGCATAGTGAAATCATTTATTTATAGAAATGGAAATGTATGTATAGCAACAATATGAAAATTAAAAATACAAACGTTTAAAATACATAATTTCGTTAAATTTCAAGATTTCAACAAAAGTTGTTATTAGAATTATTTTATTGTTATGTATATTGCATTTATTTTAAACACACATTATTAATGCGTATAGGTTGAATTAATTGTTTTCTATTGTTAAACAATTTGTTCTGGATAGGTATAATAACCATTTACCACATATCGCCACAAGCGGTATATATTAATATATTATTGTACCCAAATCATTTTTTGCTTTTATCTTGATTAATTGTTTTATTACATTATTTTTTGTTTTAAATTTTGAAATTAAGAATTTTTTTATTTATGAATAAAAAATCAATTTACTTATTGCCTTATTGCCATGGTAAGTTTCTTAAAATCAAAAGAATTTAAATTCTACTATTCTACTATACACCGATCATAACTTATGAAATGACATATTGTAAAATCTGCTTAGTATATATTCTAAGAAGAACATTTTTATCAATTATTGCAATTTTTTCATTGACGTAATATTTGATTGATTCTATCCAACAGATAATAATAAAAATAAAAATAATAAATAACAAGGATTTTATAGAATCTTTTATTAATAACAGTCTAAAACCGTCTTATTCACCGCGTCTGATGTATCTATTTATTGGAATTGTGCCATTAAAAAAAAATTGTACCTATATTCCATTAAAAAAAAAAAAAATGTTATGCAGATCAAGTTTGGAGGCTTTGGAAATTTATAAAAACGATTAGGCACAATCAATAAATCAAATGATATTTCACAGGCGAGTTTATTTTTAATCTTTGTAATGATGCTTTAGGCTTTTATTGTAGTATATATTACTTAAAAGGTGTAATAAGAAAAGTTTTAAAATAGAAACGCAGAATAAGTTTAACACTGTCATCATCATAAATATTATGCGCAGTTAAACTCTTGCCTGTCCGTATTATATTTATAAGTCAATTTATAATATATAATATATGTGTATATCTTGTTAATCCACACAACAGTAGCCAGTAGGCTCTGTGCACCAACATCCAAAACAAAGAGCTTTTAAAAAATAAACAAATGTAAATGTTTTTGCAATATTATAAATAATTTTAAAACAGTTTTCAGTTATTTATCATAAAAAAAAAAAAAAAAGCTATAAATATTGATTTAATAGAGAAATAACGAGTATATTTTCAGGATCGTGTTCGATCGTTAAACGAAGTTTTATCCAAAAGAAACGTCAGTAATAAAATTGAAACGTCGATTAATAACAGAGGTTGGATTGTATTAATGTGTTTTTCTAGCGTGTCCACCGGTCTCTAGACAAGTGCACGAAACAATTAGAAACGAGCCTTTAAAATTTAACACGAATATTATGATTGTATTATAATTTATAGTACACTTCTAGTGTTGCACAGTATTATGTATTATAATGTATTCAAATGCGTGTATAAATTGTGAAAACTCGCAGTTGTTAAAGTTCGCGTGTGAACAACATTAAAGACAATTTCGATTGAGATCCCGCACAATGACTTATTTAAATATATTTATAACCTGTAGATAAATGTACGTATTAAAATATGTCGTTGGCTGTCCCCTTATTGGAGTTCTTAGCTCTTATGCAGGTTCTAAAACCGACCAACACACTTGCTGCCCGCCTATACTTTGAAACGAAACACACGCGCTGAGAATAATTTGCGCGGGTTGGAAACTCGAGCCACAAAATGTTTGACTATAAATCCAATACTTAACCGCGAATAAAGATTATAATTAATAATAATAATAATATTATAATGTACTAATACATAAATCGTGTTTATTTCGTCGCAGGTTCATGTACAAGAACACGGTGGAACTGAAATCCGTGGTAACCGCGCTGGAGACGCTCGGGCTGGCCAACAAGTACATGTGCGTGGACCTGGTTGACGAGTGCATTGTTTACCTGACTCGCAACCTGACCGTGGACACGGTGCTCATGGTGTACCATGCGGCCAGGCTGTACGGTGGCCAGACTGCGCCACGCTGCGAACAGCCTGCCGCTTGTTCGCCGGTGGCCACGGCCCGGGCCACTGCGCCGCCACTACAAGACTTAATGCCGGCGGCCGTGGCCGCCGACGACGCGCATTCCGAGGCTTTCGCCCGCATGGTCCGGCACTACGACACGTTGTTGGCGTACTGCTGCGCGTTCATCGATAGGAACGCCGATCGGGTGATGACTGACGAGAGCGTCGACGAACTGGATACGGTCGAGCTCAGGGAACTGCTGTGCCGCGACGGACTGGCCGTGTCCAATGAAATGGTGAGGCGACGCTTTGTATCGTACTCGTAGGTTCGAATCGAAACATATGCCCAAATGCGTATGTCGTGTACAGCAGGGCGATTTTCTTATCGAGCTATACACGTTAGCTTTCTATCGAAAACACGAACATTATGTAACAGATCGGCGCTGAGGGTTTGTTCCGCATGTTTTTGGACTGAGAAATTTTGATAAAAATTTGTTACTTATATAGACGGCGTATGTCAACAACGCGTTACATTGTATACGATAAGCCTTCGGTAATTTGCGATATACTGCAGTGTGCAGCAGACAATCGTAGTTCGTGTAAACATTGCGTTTTGTGTGTGTCTTAGTTGTCCGTCTGCCGTCTTTCAGTTACCAGCCAATTTCCACACAATCCCAAGTACTCGAAATGTATAAGTGTCTTGTGTTTTTACCATCTTCCAATCGTATCCTTGTTTAAGAGTGTATGGCTTCCGCCGAGTCCGTTCTACTATCGCTAGAAATCTCCTATTCTGAAATTACGTTTTCGATTAATTTCCTATAGGTCCCCCGTTTTGATGTCATGTGCCTGTACTGGCTTCAAAATAGCTTTTGATTAATTCAATCATAAAACTCTGATTCGTATTCGTAGTGGAGATCTGAGCTCGACGGGCCTTTCATATCCTTGTCAGGTCCTATTCTAATGGCAGTCAGTTATATCCAATGCTCGAATGGGGAAAAAATTACGCAGGTGGTTTGTCTCCCGTACTGTTAATTATTGTCAGTATCGGACGAGTCTTGCGTCCCGATGTCGCATACCATGTTTTGCGTGTATGACATCAAACCGTACACACGGGTATAATGTGCTCGATCGATAATTGTCTTAAATTACAAGCAGACCTCGAAAGCTTCTCCGAATGACCGTCGGGGGGTGCATTGCTTTTACCGATCGGTCGTTCCCAGTTATGGGGTTCTTACATTTTACTATAGCAGTGGCCGCACTGACGGAGAGAGGTTTCGAAAAATACATTTTATATCACGATTTCTGTTGTGGGATGTTACATTTAAATTTGGTAGAACGATACTCGCGTGGATCATACGGGCCTCAAGCATAATCGTATAATATACTCTGTTAATAATTTATGTGTTTTCGCATTGGCGTCGCGGCGCACTCGTTCGTAATTTATATATGAGCGCATAATATGCATGTCGTACTCATGTGTCGTGTGCGCGCAGGTGCTGTTCGCGACGCTGGAGCGGTGGTGCACGCACAAGTGCAAACAGCAGCACTTGGAACTAACGGTGGCTAACCGGCGGGCGGTGCTGGACGACACGGTGCTGCTGTCCGTGCGCTACCTGCAGATGACGGCCAACGAGTTCCTGTCGGGCCCGATGCCCAGTGGCCTGCTCAACGCCCAGGAGACGGCGGTGCTCATGAAGCACATACTCAACCCCAAACAGCCGAAGTGGACGTGCCAGCGGTTGACAAAGGAAACGCTGGAGTACATGGGCACGGCGCGGGCGAAACGGAACCACGGGGCCGCGGGTGCCGGGCTGTCGTACGTCATCAAGCGGCGGTCGTCGTCGTTCAGGGGGGGTACCGCGTGCGACCCACGCTGCTACGGCGACGGCGACGACAGCAGCCAGTCGTCCGAGTTCGGTTCGCCAAAGCGGTCGTTCTGTTGTTCGGGCGGCAAAAAGAACAAGAAGAACAGCGGCACCGGCAAGAAGAACAAGAAAAAGTGTACGGACAGCTGTTTTTGCAATTGTCTGATTTACTGTTTGGACGTGTGTTTCGGTTAAACGCGGCCGCCGGCCCTCTTCCCCTCCCCACATCCACAACGCCATCACACACACGCACTGACCTAATTGTATGTTATATGATATATGTGCTGTGCGGGCGCGCGCGCGTGTGTGTGTGTATTATTATTTGTGTATTTATAGAGAATAGTTTAATTTACCCCGACTGGAAGAAGAAAAAAACACAAAGAGATCTCAAAATAATAATTGTTTTTCTTTTTTTTAATAATATTACGATAATATGTGTCCAGAGTTCACCCCCCCCCCCCCGTGCCATCCACGTTATCGGGTGCTGCGCATATACACGTAGTAATAATATTAAAATAATATATATAACAATTATATAAAATTTATTGTACGGGAGCGGTAAGGCCCTTCTTAGAACTTTAATTTCTCCACAATTGAACAAATTCATGACCATTTAAATTTACTAATATATATATATATATATATATAATGTGCAGTGTCTTTATATTACGAGTTGTAGCCGCGAGTACAATATTATACGAAAAGTCTGACGATTTATTATTATTATTATTTTTTTTTTTTTTTTTTTTTTTTTTTTTGCAAACGTATACCAATCGTAATAATATATGTCATTGTCGTAGACACACTGCACTGGCGTGTTGACGATTATTATAATATTCCCAACGCACCATAATACATGTAATACATATTATTGTCGATAAATTATATTATTCTCAGTAATCGACATCCAAACGACGTGTACTACAGTTTTTCAACAAAATCCCCCCCCCCCCATATACGGTCATACACGCCTATTATAATATTGTAATATGTAGTACCGTAGTGCCATACGTTTTATAGTTAAGTTTTATTTTTTTTACGAACAAGACATCAGCGGCGGTGTGTGTACGTTTCTTTCGCCCCGGCGGCCGACACAATAATAGTAATAAACAACAAAATGTTTACACATAATATTGATATTAAAATATTATATTATATAATTTATATACCACTCCGTCTCGAGTTCCCTTTGCACACGTTTCCCGCGCACGAACACGCCACCTCCATCGGTGCACGTGCAACAGCAGCCCATAATATATAATAATATTATATTAACATAATACTACGCGTCAAAAACGTTTTCGTCCGCGCCACGCGGAAACCACTCTTGGCGGCTCGATTAAAATATGTTTTTTAACGACATTTCGCGCCAGTTACGTTCTCTAAACCTCTAACCATATTCAATATAATAATAACGTCGCCGCGGTTTAGGAGCAATAACTATTTAATATCTATGTTTTTATCTTCCATCTCCCCGCACATAAAATTGATATTTATGCACATTATCACTAATATATATATATATATATATATATATATATGTTATTAATATTATGTTGTAGTTATTATTACCCGCAAATCGCCATCACATTGACGTTTATATATATATTATATAGGTAACAATATTGTCATACTGCACGAGATGATATTTTCATCTTGCAACTCACGTCCGCCCGGCTCACCCCTTTCCCCCTCAGCCACTGATCACCGGCCGTGTTCGCCGGACCGCACTCGTGGTTTTTCGCTTCGCACGCAAAAAAGTTATTTGAATTTAGTCACTGTCCTTTGAACAAAAAATGTATACTAAAGTAGGGAACGTATACATGTTTTATATATCTATATATATTATATAGTAGTAGGTATATTTTGTATGATATTGAACGTATAATATATAGTCATAATAATAACTGGACTAAAATTCAACTTATACTATTCGCATATATATATATATATAATATGGTCTCGATAATTATTTACATATTTATATTTTATATAGATACCATTCAAATATATTATATATATATATATATGTACATGGTTAATATGGACAAACTATATTTTATACTATTTTATTTTTATTTTGTGAAAAAGTGATTTTTATTATTATTTTTTTTCGTGTTAACTATCGTGTATTGATATAAACTGATATTTTTTTTTTTTTGTTTCGTGAGTAATATCTAAATGTTTTAATTTTTAAGTATTTGTATTTTTGCGTTTTTATGAATCGAGCTGTTATAATTATTTACCTATCGATCGTGTTTTATTGTTGCTGTTTACATTTTAAAATTAAATTACCGCCCTCAGAGCTTCCTCGATGACTTTTTCCCGAAATTTCTATATATATATATATATATTACCATATATTATTAAGCCGTTATATTGTATGTTTAAATTGCATTCAATACATTTTTTATCGATACTTTAGTTTTCTTTCGGGTATATATTTAAAAAAAAATATTGTTTACCATCTAAATTCTATAATATGTATTTATGATAAATTTATTATATTAATTGTAGATCATCGTTTTAATTGTTTTTGCCGATATTTTCGGTAGTTGAAATTTAATGATTATATTATTATTAAACTATATGTTTATTTTTGTCGTCATCAAGGGTAAAATGTTTAGCACGCGATTTATATATGGCTCTAGTCATTACCATTTACGATAATGTTAGTTTTAAATATTTATATTGGCGCTTTGTACGAACATTAAATAATGTATGAAATATAAATCATATATATGTATGTATGTATTATATTACTGTGTCGTTTCCGTCTTTTTTTTTTTAAAAAAAAAAAAAAATTGGTTTTTGTTCCCACGTAAGACTTAAAATGATAATTATTTTATTTGGCGTACCCATGTTGAAAAAAAATCCGTTTGTAAGTAACCGACAAAATATAATATACACAATGTCATGCGAAACGTAAACGGACGAGACCGACTACTATACGGCGGGTCGTGTTTTTTTGAAATTCGCATACATCTGCGCCGTTCGGGTGGTGAGCGTGTTTGGTCGATCGGTCGACGTCGTCGTCGCTGGAACAGATGTAAGCTATATGTATATTATTATAATATTATGCACAACGGCGAAAATAATAATAATAATAAAAAAAAATAATACGATACTATACTACTGTCGTACCAGCGCGAGACCTTCTACATTTCACGGCGCGTCAACTAGACCTACCTACCTACCGGTTAGTACTTACCCCCTTTTAATAATCTGGTCATTATTTTATTTTTTGTTTCGCCCGTCGCCGACCGGTGTCGTCGTTTTCGCTTGACCCAAATTCAGACACGTGCCTTTAACACACACACACACACACGGCTCGCACTTAGGCACAGCTGTTAGTTTCCCAACGAGAGCTGTGCGTATTATGCACACTGGCGTGTATCTATCATCAGTGCGTGTCATACTTTATTATGGTATTCCGTTCTAACATTCAATATAATAATAATATTATATGTGTGTGTGTGTGTGTGTGTGTGTGTAGGTGCGCATGTGAATGGGTCGCCGCTGGAGTTTGGTAAATTCTGAAAGTCCGTAATATAATAGTACATAATGGATAGGCATCTCTCTCCCTTCCTCTATAGATATATTATACCACGAGGTTTTACCGGAATCGCGCCAAATACATCACCTGTGTGCTATAATAATATAAAATAATATTCTGCGTGTATAAAATATATAGACAAAGTACATTATTCCAGCTGTCTGCTGCTGTAGTAGAAAACCGTTTCCGACTACCGCCTCCTATGTGTACGATAATTTCATGTAGATACGTACTATTAAAAGTAAGTTATACCGAAATACGTCGAATCCAATTCGCATGGTCTGACGCAGGTGGGGGGGGGGGGGTAATGCTCCCCACTCCGTGACGCACAAATTACAAGACCGAGACTTTGAAAAATTATTTGTTTTTTTTGGGGGGTAGGGGGGGGGGCTAAGCGCTCCTCTCCCCGATTTCCGCCTATGCACCCACCCACAGATACAATTAAAACAACTTATAAGTATACTTTTATTTTATTTTAAAATATCAATCATCAATAATTAGAATTCAGTTAGATAAACTATAACTTCCCATAATAAATACTGTACGCATATAATCTAATATTATTTTACCGATACCCCTATTGCATATAACAATACAGTATGGATTTTGTTACCTATGTATCATAAAATAGAAATTAAATTAGATTTAGATTTTAAAATTGGTTTAATTTATTCTGTGCCAATACGCTGACTCGTAGAGGACCTACATGAGTAAAATACTCTTATTGTGCACCTAATGGTAATTATTAATTAATAATTAGTAATTTATCACATTGAATTAAAATCAACATATTATTAAATACTTAATACTTATTCAGTTATGATAGATACATAAAAAAATTACTCACCTAAATTATATTCGTGACGTCACTGTGTAGTGGCGTCATTTGGGGTGTCAGGGGTATGCGTTTTCACAATCTTTAGATTTTAAAGTATAGCTTTGATTGCTGGGTTCACATGGACTGGCCTAGGCCCGAATTGGGCCGGTGAGCTACCGCGAGAATATTGCACCAGTCATGAGTGTTTGACCATAATTTTATTTTATATGATGTCAATGAGAAATTAGTAGAATCATTAGTAAAAAATAAAATTGAATCGAATTATTAAACCATACAGGCATACAGCTACAATATTAACTATAGCTGTAAAATATATATGCTAAAACTCGATAGTCCGATACCTTGCCTGTCTGACACTGGACCGGCCCTAACCTATCCATTAAGGATTAATGAGTCGCGCTACAGGATACAGATAATTATGAATCAAGAATCACTTTTTAATTGCACATGTTATACATTTATGTTATACGACTCTTATTAATTTTATTTGATTGTAATGTACAACAATATATTGTAAAGAATACATTTTATGCTACACCTAGCTTCTATTTCAAAATTCCTTGTTTATATTACGGATTAGGCGTTTTAAATGATATTATTATAATTGCAAAGAGTTTTTATATACTTGGTAAAATAATGGTGTTTAATGACTATTTTCTTCGGAAATTGTTATTAATTTTTTTCTTTTTCAACGTAAATTGTATCAAGCCATTGAGGTAATATGTTAATTTAAGTAAGGGTTTATGCATATTTTAATAAGTATCATGTAAACTGAAGTTGACATAGTTACCTTGATATAAATTGTGAAACAATAATACAGCATGTAAATATTCGTTATTTAACTTATGTTGTGTGACTTAGCAAGGTGAAACAAATGGTTATTTTTTTGGTATGGACTAAAAGTTTTATGTTTATTGGACCTGTCATAGTGCCCTACTCTAGCAAATATTGAAATGACGCCCCTGTCACTGTATATACCGTGTATCCCAAAAAACAGGGGCCACTTTACTACTCATTACCATGTAAATATTTTTCAATTCTGTTAGTGGGACATTAAACTAGATTAATGGATCGTAAATTTCTATGACTTACAATGTTTTTAAACTCATGTATCTTGGGCTTGCGCAATAAAACTTACATTTTTTTAAATGGTAACCCGTAATTTGAATATCATATTCGGGTTCATCAATTTTTTTCAAGCCATTTTGATGTATCAACTTATGTACTAAACCGAAAATTGACTAAACTAGAGCTAAGTAGAATTTAAAAAATTTAAAAATTCAATTTAATTAATTTTTTTTTCTAACTGTACGTACTGATTTTTTTTCTTTTAAACACCATGAAACAAACAAACAATCAAAATTATTATTATTAAACTAATTAACTATTTACTATTTATGAATTATTATTTTATTTTATTATTACACATTATAAAATTATATATGGCCTTAATTGGCCGAAACCAAAAAAGAAGAAGAAGTGTATTTTTGTTTCCATCAAAATTATAATTAAGTATCTATTTTTTTAAACATAACTATACATTTTTGCTTACAATTTAATTTACAGAAATTACAAACATAAACTATTTAATAAACTGTTCAAAAGTGCAATAAATTTTTCGTCAAATCTTACTCTCAAAAATTCTTGGACAATTCGGGCATTATGAGTAGGTGCCCCGCCTTGCTGATAATAAATGTTTCTACGTATATCTAAAGGTAAATCATCAAGGAGTAATTGCAAGTCATCACGCAAAAAATCTAAGTATCTTCTTCCTGTTAAAGTTCCGTCATAGAAATGGGGCCCAAGTAACTTACCACCAATCAAACCAACCCATACATTTGTACCCCAACATGTTTAGAAATTTGTAGGAACAGCCCAGTGAGGATTTTCTTTCGACCAATAACGATTATTTTGCTTATTTAATATTCCATTATTAGTAAATTTACTTTCATTAGTCCACAAAATATGATTAATTAATAATGAATCATCCTCAGACGTCATCATAAACCACGAAATAAAATTTAATCTTTTTTCTGGGTCTGTTATGCGTAAATGTTGGGCAAAGTCTGGTTTTTAAGGGTGTAGTTTATTTTTTTTTTTAAAATTTTATGAACTAAAATTTTAGGTATGCCAACTTCATGCCCGACTTAAGAACATATACAATTAAGACCATAACAATTTCATAATGTGTAATAATAAAATAAGATAATAATTCATAAATAGTAAATAGTTAATTAGTTTAATAATAATAATTTTGATTGTTTGTTTGTTTCATGGTGTTTAAAAGAAAAAAAATGAGTACGTACAGTTAGAAAAATAAAATTAATTGAATTGAATTTTTAAATTTTTTAAATTTTACTTAGCTCTAGTTTAGTCAATTTTCGGTTTAGTACATAAGTTGATACATCAAAATGGCTTGAAAAAAATCGATGAACCCGAATATGATATTCAAATTACGGGTTACCATTTAAAAAAATGTAAGTTTTATTGCGCATGCGTAAGATACATGAGTTAAAAACATTGTAAGTTATAGAAATTTACGATCCATTAATCTAGTTTAATGTTCCGCAAACAGAATTGAAAAATATTTACATGATAATGAGTAGTAAAGTGGCCCCTGTTTTTTGAGACACACGGTATACACACACACACACACACACACACTCACATTACCATTAATTTACTGTTAAAATACTACAGTGGCACACCTAATTACAGATTAATGTGGCAATTTGAAATTGGGCTATAAAAAACCAAAATTTGTACTTCATGGTTTTCATGAAGGTAACCTTTTTTTTATCTTTAAAATTTACATTTATTGGTTAAAAATGTATTTTATATAGGATACATATATGGGAATTTTTGTTATAATTAACACAAATTACCTTGTATACAACCGATTGGTGATTATATTACAATAGTTCGAAATAAATATTTAAAGTTAAAGAATGGTATAGTCGTATAGGGATTATAATATATGTACATAGATGGCCAGATAATCATATAAAATATGATATAAAATAAATAAATAATATATATATTTTTATATATATTTAATTATATATTTATTATTTATTTAATAATATATATTTATTATTATAATAAAAATATTTTTATGTCTGTCAACACTTTTTGGGTCAGTTAAAATTCTTTGATATTTTAAATCAATATCTTTTTTTTTTTGGTATAAAACTAAATCTTTTTGGTATTTCAATTTTTAGGGGGTTAAAAGTAAAAATTTCCTAGTGGTTTTCAAAAAAAGGTCGACAAATAGGTACCGCTCTGTTGTACAATAGGTATCCTGTGGGTCACTGTAATGAATGTGTAAAATTTGAATTCATTGATATAAAATCATTGTATACAAAAAATGAATCTGATCAAAGACGGTCTGTTAGCCTACATTACTAAGTAAATTTTATTATCCTATTGCTATAAAGTAATTAATTTAACTATTAATAAAGTAGTTAATTTTGATAAACAGTTAAAAGTTGAATTAATTTTTGCTGAAAAGATTACATTTAAAAATGTCATTGATTGTATAAAATATAATGAAATACTTTAAAAATTTCAAGCACTCACGAAAAATATTTTTAAAGTACAACAAAATAACTAACATCGTTATTTTTCATTTAAATATCTAATTTTGTTCAAATTTAAACTTAAAATTTCTATAAAAACCAACCATAATATAATTATATTTTTTTGATTTTTTGGTTACACTATTAACTACTTACGAAAAATCTTTTAAATATCCAATCCTTAGCTATAAAAATCAAACATTTTAGAATACTTATATTTTTAATATTTTTTAACTGTTATTATAACAACTTATGATGAACTTTGTATAACATTTTCAAGCTTTTTCACCAAACAAAAACGTTTTTATCAATATTTATTAAAAAAAAAACTAAAAAAAAATGGACATTTCTTATGTCTTTATAGCTCAAAGAGTCAAAATATTTTTAAAATTATATGGTGTATAGAAAATGATAATCTCGACTTTCAGTTAAAATTTTAAATGTCTACTGTATTTCGTTTTTGAACTACAACAAAATAAGAAAATCGTTCCCTGAGAAATCAGTAGTTCAAACACTCATAAAAAATTTGTTTGAATTTCCGGTAAACTTTTTTTTTGTGCAAAGTGGAAAAACGTAAGAGGAATCTTGTGTTAAATTTTTAAATCTTAAGTTTAAACAGAATAATTTATATGAACTTCTAAATAAAAAAAAAACTGCAAATTGTAGTAATTATGTCGAAAATCTACTTTAAATGCGTATAAAAAACTATTGTGGATTCAATTTTTTTTTTAATTTTCATTAACAGTAAGTTATAGGAAACCATGTATTATATTTTTTATCAACAATAAAAAAAAAAAATTGCTGACAATTTCTTATGTCTACAAAAAGTTTAAAAAGAATCAAAATATGTTGAAAATTTTATGGTTTATAAAAAATGTTAATACGAACATTTCACGTATCTACGGTCATTATTTTGTGTTGCACCAAAAAACAAAATCGATCTTTTGAAAATTCCCGTTTTTTCTTAATTTTTTTTTTTGTTTTTCCTCCGCGTTTAAAAACTATAGAAAATTTTTTATTTTTAACCCCCAAAGTATCAACTAGATTCACTTTCCTATCAGAAAAGATGCTAATGAAGAAAATCAAAGCACTTTTACTACTCTAAAATGTGATGACAATCACACACACACAAAAAAAAAAATAACATTTTAAAATCAATATATTCTTTGCTCAGCTCAGAATTTAAAATTAAGGAAAAACATGGATTTTTACTTAAAACAATTCTTCGTTAAAATCCATTTATGATTTTGGGTGTTATTTAAAAACTAACATTTACAAATACTTTGAAATTTCACCAAATGTTAATATAGCAATTTTCCATGCATGATAACATTTGGACTCTTTTTGAATTGTTTATAGGCATAAGAAATTAAATTTTTTTTTGCTGGGTAAAAAAACTTGAAAATTTAATACAAATTTAAAAATATTTAAGACATATTAGCACAATTTTTTTTATAAGCATTTAAAGTTCAATTTTTAACAAAGTTTATCAAAATCACGAAAATTTGCAAATTGTTTTTTAGTTGAAATTTTATAAAATGTTTAATTTTTATATCTTAGGATTGCAAATTAAAAACAAGGTTTACATATTTTTGGATTCATAACCAAAAAATATAAAAATTATATAAACACTGATTTTTGAAGTTCACATTTGGTCAAAAATGACATTTAAATGTTAAATAATGATTTTAGTTATAAATTACTTTAATAGCAATAATATAAAATATATGTTTAGTAATATAGGATGACAGACCTATCTGTCTTATGCTCAGAATCGTTTTTGATATATAATGATTTTATATCATTGAATTCAAATTTAAAACATTACAGTGTTCCATATGACACTTAATGTACAATAGAACAGTACCCATTTGTCCACTTTTTTTTAATTTGAAATAAAAATTATAAAGCTATGGTTTTATTGGAGCATGTAGTGTCAACTACTGATCGGGACATAGTAGGTGTCATTATCGCCGTACTGTTTTACTATTTGACGCTGCAGGGAAACTGTACTTTAAGCCAATTCAATAAGTAAATATCAACTTTAAAGATGTTTTAATGTACCATAATACATAATAATATTATTATTTTATACACACAATTAGTAATAAATAATTATTTTTGATTTCTTTAAAATAAAATATAAATTATGTTGTACAATTATCATATTTTAATCATTATACATATAATAATCAATATTTATATGTATGTATATATATATAGGTATAAATAAAAAGTATAAAATAATGTCAAAGGCTTTTTTTTAATAACATCTTGACATTAATATAATACATTGTGGTCAAGAAGATTGAAATAATTTAATTGTAAAAACAAAGTTATTAAGGTATATAATATATTAATTTCAATTTTCAAACATATAAAAAATAATATGAATAGTGATTTAAGTTATGTATTAATATATACTTTATTATACTGTGAATAATTTTGTTTTAGTCAAAGTTAATTTTAGATATTAATATATATAATAATTGTAAAGTAATTAACTATATAAGTCCCTAGCAAAAATTATTTAAATTTTTTTTTTTTGAGTACTATACAAGAATAATACATTACATTTTATTAATGATTTTTTGTAAAGTTAGAATAAAATATAAAACTAAAAAACATAATATTAATAGAACAATATACGACTAAAATTGTTTGAAACTACTGTCAGTAAGTAGTAGATTATTTTATCGAAGTTTAATGTTACAGATTAATAGTCCTACTACATAGTCAACTGAATTGTATAATATGTATCAACATCATTCATCATATCACTGACAAAGTAACGATATTTAATTAACAATTATTAACAATAAATAATATGAAGGACGGGTTGTGCAAATTTACATCCAAAGCCCTGATTTTAAGCAAAAACTGTAAGAGTTCAATATTTGTTAAAGTCAGAGAAATAACAAAAAACCAATTGGCTTTATTGAGAGTATTCAAGAAATATTGCACAAAAGTTGTATTTGACTAGTGCACTACTGTACAATGTTATCTGCTATATGTCCATACAGCACTTCATAAATGTTTGTATTATGTTGTTAAAGCTATGAAATAAATCCAAGAATATAATACGAAAAAATATTTGTAGACGAGATAATTTAAGGTATTTCTTCATCAGAGCTCAGCAACATCGCCTTTTCATTATATACCGGTGTTTGTTTCTTTGCAGTTTTTGATTTTCCACTGTTGTCGTTAATTCCACTTTTTGATCCATAGTTTTTTTGGCCACCTGTAATATTTAAAACCTAATTTTAGAATTTAGATTTTAACAAAATATTCACATTTTATCCTAACAAACATATTTAAGAAAAATATAATGTATTTAATAGGTTTACCTGCAATAGTTTTAACGAAGACTGATAATATAATATTATTTGTTATGACCTATGATTGTAATAGCTTTTTATATAGGTATTAAAATACATGCAGATATTCTAGTACATTGAGGAAAGATGAATTAAAATATTTTTAGTATGGAAAACTTCTGCTTTTATTATAAATTGTACAATTAATTTTAATTAACTATAAAATACAAGTTTGCGAGGATCGTTCCCCAAACACTTTTTACAAGTGTAATAATATAGTGCTAATTTAAAAATACATGTAATTTTATTAAATTGATTTAATTATATATAAATTAATATAAATATTAAACACCTATCTATTTAGTTACATAAATATTAAAATTAAATTAAGTAAATACTTTTAATTGGTAAACTTAAGCAATAATTTAAAAGTAAACTTTTAGTTTGTTTTTAAATACAGATCACAAACTTAAAAATTAATGTCTTAAAAGTAACTAATGCATAGACAAATTTACTGTTTACAAGTTTTTGTTAGTATAGTATACAACAAAACAATATACTTACTATTTTGGAGAAAAATGTTGACTAGTAAGAATAATGGAGAAAAATGAGCTATCTATTTAATGAAAATAATACATAATCGTATTATTACTATCAACAGCAAAATAGCAAAATGGAAAAAAAAAACAAGGGACATTTTTAAATAGCGTTAAGTACTTCATAACATAAAAAAAAATTATATAAATATGTTTAACAAAATCACATTGCATCAACCCCATAAAGAAAAATCAAGCAGTTTTGGAGTTTATCAACTACAAACATACAAAATACAAATATAAAAATAATAATATAAACCTCTTTTAAAATAAAAGAAAAATTATTTATATAAGAATATCTATTTGATAAAACATGATCATGAACATAAAATCTAAAAAATAATAATTAAAATAATAAAAAAATATATAAAAAAATAATGGTTAAAAATAAAACGCAAAGAGAGCAAAACACAACTAAAACACCTGCCCATGCTTATAATTTTTCGTAAGGCCGAGAGGAACCAACGTCTGTAAATAAAAAAAAAACTAACTTTGTAAGTTATATAATAGACATTAAAACAATATTAACTATTTCAAATATTTTAAATAAAATACAATTAAAAATAACAAAACACAAAAAACTTATTTAATGTTATTTCAGTCTTTAAACCAAAGTATGTATGTAGCAAAAATACAATTTGTTAACTAGGTACACATTGTAATTTTTGAAATGATTATATTTACCATTACTTGATTAATTAGATTAAAAATATACTTTTTGTCACTTAATTTGATGGTAGTCAATTTTTTTAAAGAAATCATATTATATTATAAAATTAAAAAAAAATGTTAAGTCTATATTTGACTTTCATAATTTATCTTTAAAATTAGTAAATTAGGTACTACTAAAGATTTAAAATAAAAGATTATTATATTATATATATAATATGCATATATTAAATACATCATATGATAAAATATAGACAAAAAAAGGCTAATAAACAAAATTTATCAAGATCTAAAAAAAACAACTATACTAAATTCTGAATTGTATTGCCATTGATACTAGTGAAAGAGCCTCATACAAATAGCCAATTTAAAAATATAAATACACACACATGCCAAGTAAAATTTAAACATCTTACCTGAACTATACTGTGTATATTGTTGATACTGTGGATGAAAATTATGTATGGCGTCCGTCATTATATCTTTTGGATTCATTGTTTCCTGAATAAAACACATTTGTGAAGTAATTAATATAAAATACAAATTGACATATTTAATATAAAATATACATTTAAACATACCTTTAAACTACTAGAAATACTTTGCATTGTAACGGTGCGTGAATTGGATGGGTTTCCTGTTCCTGATTGTGCGTTATTAGCATATATCTCATATGGAAATGCAGCTCTTAAAGCTAAAGCAGCAAACAGCATCTCAATGCAGATTAAAAAGTTTTGGTAGCCAGCCGATACTGTACCAGCACTAGTGGGTTGGCCACTAGAATCAATGACGGGATCTATGAATTTGGCTTTTTCCAAAACTGCCAGTAATACACCTTGAAAAATATGCATATGGTTATTAAATAATAATATATACATCACAATTGTATTGAGCGATTTTTTTACCTTGCCAGAATGATAGGAAAATCACACTCTTAATGGTACAAAACTTTAAGACCGGTTCGAAGGGTATTAGGAGATCTCGAGTAGCAAAATAAAACAGGAACAATCCGTAAAGTGCTAGGCTGACAGACATATTGTAAATGGCTGTGACATACAGATATCCTCCATTCATACTATGCAAACACAATTTTTATTAAAATATTTTAAACATGAAATAATAGTTTTAAATGCATTACCTCCAATCGCCATCATGATAATGTCCAACATATTGCAGGAATATAATGACAAAGGCCATTGCAGGTTTTACCAAACAAAACTGTAATGTTGCTTGCTTGCAAAAACGTAGAAACCCAATTGTATAAGTACGTCCTGTTAAACAACAAGTTCCATATTGCCAGCTAGACCTAGTATAAACAGACAGAAGTGTTAAAACTGTGCAATCTATAATTTATATTAATTATCATTAGTAGTCACATAATATATTATCAAAAGCAGTTTAATATTTCTGTACATATAAACACACTACATTATGATATAGTACATTGTTCAAATTCATATATGGGGTAATTCATTTAATTGGCAACACATTTTTTCAAATAAATATTTGTATATTTGAAAAAAATCACAAAAATGTATTTATACATTTAGTCTAGCCATATAAATGGATCATACACTATATATGTACAAAATTATGGAAATTAATTTCGCATAGGTCTGTTCAACTTACTGAATGGGTTTCCCACGAATTTCGCTCATTATGTTCCCTTCACCGCCCAAATATTCATAGCATAAACTCATAAAATTGTATATCACGAAAGCTGTTTGAAAAAAAATACAATATACTTTGTACACGACACAAATAAAAAAAAGAAATCACATTTATTTTTATTTGTTTTGTTAAACGAGTGTTTTAATACCTTCGTAACAATCCCTAATTGTAAAGAAGTAGACGTAGTAGTGTTCGTTGTTGAAGAACAACAGACTAACCCATGAGTGTAGCGCGTAAATAGGGACAATAAACAATATTCGGATGATCCATCGTTGTTCGGCTGGATTCGTGTTCCATCGAAGATGATAATATATCTGAAAAAGAAAAATGACATTGATTTCATTGTGGGTCATGAGTTAATACAGCACATGACGATATTTTCAAAATCTGTCATTCTATCAGCATTTTGTGAACATCTCTAATTCGACAAAAATAAAATACAAGTACCTTTACAGATTTCAAATGTTACGGACCATCGATTTTAAAAATGAGCATTGACAATTGTCAATAATTTATTATAGATAACTATAATTAAATAAATAAATTTAAACTTTCTAAGTTATATAAGTTAGTATTATTTTAAAAAGTTACATAAATATTATAAACAAAATTGTATTAAATCAAAGCCACATAATAAATTCGAAATCGTATTCTAGCGACGACTATTTAAAATGTGGTTTCAGAGACAAATCGAATATACTTCTTCACTGTTACACAGACCCTTATTGTCTAGTATATTATATAGTCTTTGTTATGAGAAAATATTGTTTTTCTAGACTAGAGGATATTCATAATTTTAGATCACTGCAATACATACATTAATCGTATGAACAACGTCACAAAACATAAGA
This sequence comes from Pentalonia nigronervosa, assembly GCA_014851325.1. Lineage (NCBI taxonomy): Eukaryota > Metazoa > Arthropoda > Insecta > Hemiptera > Aphididae > Pentalonia > Pentalonia nigronervosa. The sequence goes on along the minus strand of JACXSJ010000554.1, from coordinate 151,008 downwards.
ATACAGATAGTTTGTATAAAGTGTGTAGTATTGATCACATTAATTAGTGTATACACAACACACTATTTGGTAATGACCTGCTCATAAAACATGTTTAAGTTTAAAAAGACTCGTGGAACATATTTTAGGTATATCGTATACATACGATATGTAATACTACATCAGAAAGCGTAATATACGAGTATGTCGAAACGTTATATAATACTGGGTTACAATACGTCAAATGCATATAATAACAATAAATTTATTATAATATAATATTGTATAATATTATTTTACTTATCTTTTATAAATTAATATCTTATCGGACATTGCCGAGTGGGATAATCAATCCACTAGCAGAACGATAAAAATGTATTAACAAATAAGGAATAAATAAGTACCTACTACAGCCAATAATCTATACCATTTTATTAGGTACTAAAATGTCATAGATTATAAAAATCGAACATAATAATTATTATATTGTTAAGCATTGATGCATCACATGCCTTCATAATAACTTCGAGAAAACAATCATTCACAACTTTGCATTTTTTTTAATTCATTAAAAAATATTAATTAAATAGCTTATAAAAAAATACAAATAAAAATTTAAAAAAAAATTATAACATTATGCTAAAACTTAAAAGACAGCTCGATCAGTCAGCGACCCCTATATTATCTTATGCTACTTTATTATGTTTAGTGATCAGAATTAGAGTTTATAAAAATTCGCTATTCAAGCAACAGTTATAATTGTTTTTTTTTTTTTTTATTAACATAGCAATGGGTATAAATGGAATATAAATTTACAATATATGTGGGTCATTTACAAGTTTAAGCAGTTTTTATAACTATTAAAATATTGCACCTATATCTAATACGTATTTTATGACAATGAAACACGAAGTTCATTGGTCTTTGTTTGCTCTATTAAATTTATTTTAGTTGGTAAAAACTAGTATGACATAGACAATATAAAAATGTCTTTAAAACACCAACAGTAATCGAGTTTTCATTTGACGACTTTAGAGTGCACTATCCGGAACGAGTCAAACACAGGCAATTTTGCAAAAGGACAAGATACACAAAGTTTTGTTATCTCAATATATCTCACATGTGGAACATATACCTATAGTACAAAATTAGTTTACGAGGATTTGTCAGAAATTGTAGAAAACCTATTATAAAAATGAAAGACAGCAATATTTTCGAGTGCATCATAAGGTTATTATTTAATAATAATGTATTATGATAACAATTATATTTTTTAGTATAACATATAAAAACATTTTAAAGTAACTTTAAATTGAGATAACATTTTTATAGTACAAGTAGCTTCAAAATTACTTTCCAATTACTTGAGTTATAAGCAATGCTCGGAAGTTATTGAACTAATACATTTTTTTTGCAATTTAGTTGATTTTTATTTATACAATTACACGTTTAATAGTCAATAGGTAATAATAAAAATTATTTAATTAATACTATGTGTGACATAGACAGTTTTTTCGTAAATGCTTACAACAAATTTCGTAACGATACAAAAACAAACACAGAGCAAAACGAATAGAACTGTAACAGTTAATGTTGTTATACAAGTAAAGACTAAAGAAATAGATTAGGTAGTAAGAACTTTATTTCCGATCATGATACTATTATAACGAAATAATTAGTTTGGTGAAAACTAGCGCACATGCAGTGCAACACTTATTTTCAATAAATTGTGATTATTTGTGTTTATGATATGTTTAACTCAACTCTGCAGTAATTGCAAAAATACGTAAATTTAAAATGCTATTAGGTACTTATATTTAAAACTAATAACAATGAATGAATATTTTTATAAATACATTTTATCCATTCAATCTGGATTATTAATTTAAGAATAGGTTGGTAATTTTATACAAGAAATACATTTTAAAGATTTAAAATCACGAAAATTGTTATTTTTTTTTAAAGTATATGAAGAGTACAATTTGCTTAAAGTACAAACAATTTATAGTAATGTCTAATTAAAACTAATACGGTAGTAGTTATTGAATCTACCTGTAAAATGATAAATATTTTTAAAATTTAATTTTAATACAAACAACAAATATAGATGTTTATAAATATTGTATACCAGTAATTAAGTCATACTAAGAATACTAGATAAGGAAGTTCACTATTTCCAATGAATGGATTATAAATTATATATAAAAATAAATAACACATTAATATAGGAAGCAATTATTAAAAAAGAAAAATATAATATAGATATTTAAATTGTTTATAATACTAAAATAATTTAGCAGCATGATATTTACAAACATTTATATCGACAGATCGGCCGCATAACAGTCCAAAACGAAATTGTTGAAATGTGATCACAAGAAAACGACGGCACTATGGAAATAATGCAAATTAAACAAAATTATGAAAAACATGCAAAAAAAAACGCTAAAATGTTTTGTTTATGAACTCTTTTTAAGTATGAAATTATTTGTAACTTGCCATATAATTTAATAGAGTTCTTGAAAAAATATACAAATGCAATAAGTCTCGACTTTTATATATAATATAATACTGTATTGTACTATTACGTGTCATTCAAATGTATTTATATTTACTTTAGTAAGATGAACTTATCTCTATAATTTTATCTAACTTATTGACATTAACTAGGATATAGCATTAATAAACAATTTTTATTATTAATTTACTAATATTAACTTTTAATATTAATTATAGTTTGTATAGTTGTTGCTTTTAGTCAACAATTATAAAAGTTGTGAACAATAATATTATTCTCAAGACAGATAATAATTATAATAAAATTATTAGTAACTATTATGTTACTAGTTTAAACGTTGTTCATTTTTTTTTACTGTCACCAATTTTGCTGCAATAACTGTACTTTTAGTTTTCTTTCCCAGAACTAATCATTGGATGTCAGTATTGTGTAGATAAAGTAACTGTATAATATAGTTCTATACAAATCTCGTTTTGAATTTTCTTAACACAATCAATTGTAACAAACAATAAGTAATATTATATAAGATGAGTATAGGTATAAAAAAAATAACACTATTTAAATTAGGGAGATATATTTAATAACTAATATCATTCGGTTTGCCTATCACTAAAAACAAAATAATATTTTATGAAAAATACCACAAAATAAACAAATAGAATATACATCCAAAGCCACAATTCACCTTGGTAGTTGGTACCAAAACCTTGGGTTATTACTACATTAGATACGCCATTATTATTATTATTATGTACTTAGACATATTATAAATATAGTGCAGTGTTTCCCAATCTTTTTTATACCATACCTCTATTAGATTTTAAAAAAATTAAGCCCTCTTTCAATTTCATTACGATCTTTTTTTTTATTACACTAGGCATGTAGAATGATTAGTAAAAATAAACAAATATATATAACATAATCAATGCATAGTATAAAATAAAGTCGCTTTTTTTTGTATGGGATAAACTCCGAAACTACTTTTCAATTGTCGTGCAGTTTTTTTTTAAATTAAAGAAGAGGACATCTACAAAGCAGGTTTTTGGCATACATTTAGTCCGATAAAGTTAATAAATAATTGGTTATTATAATTAAAATAAACGTGTAAATTATATACCTATATATAGATAAAGTGCGGCATGGTGGCCGCGGGTTCCAGCTACCTGTAACCTGACCTTATTCGTCAAATTATATTGTGTTTGATATCGGTTTGTAGATATGTTCCGAGAAATTTATGACATGTACACCAACAATATGTATACTGAATATTTATATTAATTTCTTTTAATAATACAAATTTATACAAGATAAGATAGAAAATTAACGGAGGAAGGTATTATGCGTTCCCATCGGCTGGCGTCTCCACTCCCTACCTACTGCATTCGATATCAACCGTACACTGATGTTAATTTCAGTCGTCACGTAGAGATACTAGACAGTTTTCTTCAGTGTGTTACGTGGGCTGCATCACTTTTTGTAGTATATGTTTTTATAAATAAAGCACAGGGACAAACACTAACGCTGCTGGAATTGACCTAAGTGTTCAATGTTTTTCTCACGGTCAACTGTACGTTGCCCTGTTAGGTGTGGCATCTAAATTTAATTTGTATATTTTTACATTCGATCCAGAAAAAGTTGACGTCGTTTAAAAAGAATTTTTTTAAATCTTTGTATTATTAAAATACTGGCGCATAATTTATATCTTTTGTTCCATTCATAGTATTACCTACTAAATTTACATACACGAAAGCTAATTTTAGTGCTTTGTAAATTAAATCTATTAAAAGAAAAAATTTTGTAATAAGCATCAATGTTTCTATTGACACAATAATTTTTTTTTTAAAATTATGAAGAATTTACGGTGGCGACGTTAAATTTCTACGGCTCGATTAACACGGAGATGTAACTTAAAATGGTCTAAAATAAAAATAATTACTTAACATTCAGAAAATAAATAATAAATTAATATCTGAGAAATCTTGCAATAGGGAAGCATTGCCGGGTTAGCGAGTAACATAAATTAAATAACTGTTTATGCCTGCCTACCCCACCATTCCTGCCAGTATATTCCTAGCAGTTTGGGAAACACTGGTCAATAGTAATTTGATCAATGTTAGACATCATAACCAAAATATTTTTAATGATGTTTTATACCTACAACTATTTTAAAATATTAACCAACCATCATATTGTGACAAATAAAAATAATTTACAAACATATTAATTAAAAATTAAATTCAACAAAATATCAATTTGTTTTTTGATGAAATTATTTTTTTTTTATAGTAATTAAAAATTTAATTGTATAATTTATCAGATATGATTATGACAACTTAGTTAAGCTAATGTTGTTTTCCTCCATCATAATCATACTTACAAGGAATTATCTTTAAACAATTTTCTATGAAATTAAAAGAAACATGGAATTTTAATAAGCTCATTTTATAAACAGGAAATAATGATAATATTAAAACATTTTGAAATATATAAATAAAAGTTAAATTGACAAATACTTAACTAATAGAGTACCAAGAAATAATTATGCAATATTAGAATAAATGTGTAAGTGTCAATAGAAATAATTATTGGAAACAAAATACATTGATATAATGTCAAAGATTAAATTGGTTTCAAAAACAAGAAAATATTTAGTGTTCTATTTAAAAAAAATTAAATCATAAAAATTAGATAATCAATTTTTAAAAAAAATTTAAAACATTTCAACTAACTTAAAACAAATTATTATTAAACATTTGTTTAAAAAAACATATTGACTTTATTTTACCTGTTGGCATGTAACAAATACTGCTGTCCAAACAAATAATCCAGCAATTACTTGGGCAGCAGTAGTTTGTAAAAATATTGGATTTGATTGTGTGATAGCCCGTTGTGTAATAACTTCTATAGTATCAGTTGTTGTTTCTGTATTATTACTAGATGCCATTCTAAACAAAAATAAACACTAGTTAGTATAATTTATCAATCTAATTTTATTACCATTAATTATTTTTAAGCTTTGTAAAATATATTAGGTATAGATCCTTCAATACAATTTAAATCTAAAATATACTATTTTTGTGGTAATATAAATAATAAAATAGAATATACACATAGAATTTGTATTACTTAGTTTTATTTTTTAAATACCATACGCTGATAAATTATTCTTAGACTCATCAAAAATGAGATTATTTTAATTTAAAAATGTATATTGTCATCTAGAGTGTCCCTATAGAGATCAGATAACTTAAAAAATAGGTACTTGGGTTTTAATTATGCACCTAATGTATGTACCTAGTAGTTGACATTGGATGTCTGTTTTTTAATTATTTTTATATTGATAACATAATTTTTGAATTGCTCTTATAACTTCAGATAATATACATAACTATAAATAAGTAATCAATAAATAAGGTGCATGTTTATTAAAACAATATAATATTTCATGAAATCCAAGAAAATGAGTAATTCATTTTTATTCAAAATGTAATTATTTTTAAACTATTGCATTTTCTTATATATTGAACATTGTACATATCTACTCATAATATGAAATTAATACATAATTTATCACTGTTGAATATTATAGAAAAATAATTTTTATGTAATTAAATCATATTCTAGACATTTATTTAGGTAATTTGATTTATAAATAATAAAAACACGATAAATTACAATTACAAATAAATATAAAAATTTGGATAAAATTAAAGTTTATTTAAAAGTAATTTATTTATACTTAAATAAAGTTCTTTAAAATGATATTTATACTCTATTTCATTAAGTTTACCTACTTTTGTACATACATACTGAGCTGTCAGACTCTCTCAGTCTAGCTAGGTGGTCGCCATTATTCAGTAACCTATGTTGCTTCTTGTTTTTAATAGCAAACGCCAAGTAAGGGCAACAATTTTACGTCAGTTGAATGGGTTAACTTAGATGGAATAGAGTATAGTTAAATAATATTTTTATTTTATAGATCATTTTTAGATAGTAGCACATACAATTAAAAAAAAATATGTTCAACATTCAAGGTCTTCTAAATTATCTTAAATTAATAAATGATACTATACTATATTCATATTAAGTAATAAGTTAATTTTTGAAGATAAATGAATCTTCAGACTAATATTTAAAAGAATAGGTCTGATTTTGAGAAAACTTTTTTGGTGATTTTATATACCTAACAGTAGGTACCTACTATAAATTATAATATTGTAACAACTTTAACATTTAAGTAATTTACTATCATTTATAGCCTGATCTTTAACCTTAACAATGATCAGAGCTTTTTTAAAGGAGGAGGGAATGTTGCAAGTGCCTTAGGGCCAAAGATGTTACAAATTTTAGGGTCACCAAAGCACAGTGAACAATTTTTAAGGTTTAAATATGTATGTTGAATTGGAGCGCCAATGTTAGTTAGTACGGCACTGAATATGATATAGATAATAATATAATAAAGCAGCGTTTTTCAACCTTTTTAATGTTGCAACCCCTCCCCTCACAATAATAAAAACTAATTTAAATTTTTATCCAGATTTTTATCTCTTGTACTAGTTACAAAATATCATTAATCATTAATGAAACAAATAACTAGTATATAAGAACATTTCAAATATGTATTTGAATATAAAACAATCAAAGTTCATAAATATCACATTAATTTATACTTTTTACTTTATTCTTCATAGTTTATCATATTTACTAACTTTTAATGGTTATATATTCATTTTTTATTTTTAATGTAAATAAAAATTGTTTTTTTTTTACATTAGTGTTTGAGTATTTCTGACAATGCGACCACAGGTTGAGGAACGCTGTATTGAAGTAATAAAAGGATGCAACATATCTAACTATGAATCAACCGAGATAAAAACATTACTCATGTTCCATATAATCAATTCAAAATTGTCTATTACAGTAAACACTAAATTGACCAATTTGCTATTACGCTAAATTTATACAAGAAAATATAATAATTTTATATATTTTTTTTATTTAACATGAGATATCTATACATAAAACATAATAGGTATTGCTTTTGTTTAAAATAATTTACTCCTTAAAAAAATGAAAAATATTATAGATAGGTACCTAATATTATTTTAATGTTTTTTTGGTAATACATTTTTTGATCAATGTAGGTGCTATTATTTATCTTTATTGATTAACTCTTTAAAATATATATTGAGGTACACATATTATAATATAGAGAGATAGACTAATGTACTTATCACATTCTTTTAAAATAAATGACAATAATTAATAATAACCTATTGAAATAATTTTTAATAAATGTAATATTAAATAATGTACTAAAAGAGTATTTTAATAACTCTTATTTTCGCCAAATTGTAAGTCTTGATTGGCACAATGGTAGGTTATTACTTATTATGTTCATGGATAAAAATACTCAATTAAAATTCCATATCACACTTTGTTGCATTTACATAGACATCTTTTGAAGATTTTAATACACAAATCAGTCAGAATATATTAGGTTAAGTAGATAGGTGTTTTTTTTATAAATAAAAAAATCTGTAAATTACCAAAGTACACAATAATAAATTTTTTTTTTTTATTTATTAAATAAAATAATTATGTAAAGGTACTAGGTAATTTTTTTTTTAAAATTTGATTATGCTAAAAAATATTTAGCTTCCATATCTGTATATAAACTAATAAACATTTTTAGTAATTATTTGTATTTAATTATAATTTATATGTATACAAATTACATATCCATATTGTATATAACTACAAAATTTAAAAATTATAAAAAGTTTTAATATAATTTTGTTTTACCTATGATTTGATCAAATTATTAATAAAAAAAACTAATTTTTAGTCAGGTTTATATAAACTTTTCAAAATATTTTTAACTTTAAATATTAAAAGAAACTTGTATGCAAAAGTAACTAATATACAACCTAACCTACATGGACATAATGAGACTATAATATATAGATAATGTAATATTTATTTGATAGTTTCTATCTAAACCTTTTTATATCCTATATTTTGTTATAATTACTAACCAGGCAATTTAATTTTATAATGGACAGTTTAAAATGCATTAAACAAAGTAATTTAGGTACCGTCTACTATTATTTATTAAAACACTAGTTAGACAGCTGTTAATTTATAAAATTGGCTTAGATAAAATGTATAAGTTAATTACTAAAGTTTGTTTAATGATATGTTAATGATAATTAATAATTTAAGGACCTATTTAGTATTTGTATTGTTATAGTAATAACAGTAATTTTAAATACATAGGTATACCTACTTATTCTGATATTTTAAAAAACCTAACAGATCAATAGTAAGTACATGCATGTACTTATTGCATAATAACTACCTAGTAGGATATCAAAAGCTCACATTCCTATATATTTGAAAATTATTAAAATAACAGCTTTGATTACTTATAGTGCCAGATTGGGTAGTCTCGGCCCTCCGAGAAATATTTTTCTACTGACCCGTAATTTGCTATTGTGGCTAAATTTTAATATTAATAAATTATAATAATCTTATCACATTTGTTGACAAAATAGGAAAAAAGGTATTACCTTGTTTAATGTTATATTTACATAGATTATTCGAGTCTAACATTTTAGCTGCCCTTTGAGATTATCTTGAATGCTTGATTGGTCTACCCAGGCCTGATTACTTAGAAGAAAATAAATTTGATTTTAAATGTTACATAATTTTAAATTATAGAAACTACCTGCTGCTATTATATAACATTATTATTATAAGAATAATATAAAATTTGTTTTATGAATAGGTATAGGTATTAAATAGAATTCATTAGGTACTGATAATTTCATAAAAATCTTGTTACATAGACATGAAAAATATTTTCAATTTCATGACTACTCAAAGTAAAATAAAATAATGAATAAATAATTAAAAACAGAGTTAATAACATACCAATGGTAATTTAGCACATTACTATTTACTATCAAAGTAAACATTTTTTTAGGTAATTATCTTGTACAGACAGTAACAAGATAGAGACAAGAATTTAAACTGTCACATACCTCATAATCTAATAACATCATTAAATAAATTGAAATACTATAGATGCTTTTAAATGTTAATAGACTATTATTAATTTTGCAAAAAAATGATTTAATTTTCTCATCTTTGTAATTTAACTACAAAATATAAAAAAACTGTTTTATTTTTATACTAAACAAATATTATTTCATTGCTGCTTTTTGTTCTTTTTTTAATAGATCTAGTGTAAAGTTTGCTTAAAATAATTAAGCTTGATACTCCACTGTGGAGAACGGATATCTTCATCCATTAACAAAATTTGTTTTGATATTAACTCCAGAACAAAATTGCAATAATAATACTTAAGTTATTCATATAAATTTCATGTTACACATTACATATACCTATGCAACACAAAAAAGGATGACTTGAGAAACGTGATGACTAATAGATGGAAGTCAACGGCTAACCAATTGTGGTTGTTTGAATGAAAGACGTTAAAAACTAACTGATACAATATTAAGACAGGCTATAAAGACATTTTGGACCTCACTTACCTATAGCAGGTATAGTGGTTTTAGCTATAGCGTAGTGGCCGATGGGTTAGCTAATGGTCGATGTCCACTGTCGTTGGTAGCAATAAGTGATTTGTGGTAGCACGACTATTGTACCATTTCGCGTCTACCAAGTGGAAGCACGGCGGAAGCTGCGGAACTTGATTGGACCGAAGTGTTCACTGACATATTGTTGGCTGGAATCGGTCATTTTTTTTCCTTGTTTCCTTGAACGCTGTTCGCATGACCCGGGGGAAACGCGTCGAAAGTCGACTGATGTATCAGTTTGTACGGGTATACGTCGGCGGCGCGAAAAGTGAATGTACCCGAAAAACACAGCAGACGGCGTGCGCTGACGAAAACGGACGTTCGGTGCGTAGAGCAGAACTGACGAGTGACGACGATCGCGGCGGCGGCGGCGGCGGCGGCGGTGGGTTGGTAGGGAAAAAAGTCAAATACGCGACAATGATAATTGATCTGACCAGCGCGCGCGCCGACCACGACTCACGAGGATTGTGAAGGAGTAGGACTATGGTTTGTAGCATAGAGTTGCATATGGTTTGAAGTCACTAGTATGTAGGAGCAGTGGGAGGAGAAATGGATCGTCGTGACGTCGTCGGCGGCTTTGGTGTTGGAACTTGGAGGCAACAGATGATGATGACGGCGGTCGGCCGCGGGACAAAACAGCCGCTCTTTATCACGGCCACTCACCAGCCGAGATAACGCCAAAAAACATGTCTTATCACGAACGTGCATAGTTATGTGCGTGCGTGCGTCTTCCGTCATATTGCCGTATTGGCGTGCGTAGTGCTAACTGGCAGACTTGCAGTCCACTAGTAAACCATAGATACTGACCATTAATCAGTACACAATGTGAGTAACTACTGTTGAGACATCGAGCATTTAATAAACTGTTTGCTAAATTTTTGTTAGTTTACTTGTCCATGGTAATGTCGTCTCAAATTACGGAACGCACTAAGATTTAAGAATTTTACATTTTAACATATCATAAACACACCTAAAGCGGCTAAACCCCTGAAAGTTTCCAGGAAGACCACTGAAGGCCACCATCATTATTGCGTCGCGATGGCTAAGTGAGACGCCTAACGCATTATCATGGCTCTCGTGTTCAACGACAACGATCCGTGGTAAGTCAATAAATGTACTATTACAATTGTATGTAGTCGCCTTCTTTAATAGTTATGGTGTTCAATTGTATGTAAAAAATCATAGTGTGATGTTATTTACGTTTGTCCCAAATTACAATTAATGTTACAATCAGTTAATTATTTGATGTGACATATGTTTAAAGAATATTCAAAATAACAATAATATAGATTTTGTTGTATTAAAAAAAAATGTTTTTTTCAGGTTAGTTGAATATGAGTCATGTGAGAAGTTATATAGAGAGATTGAAGGATTATTAAATGTGAGAGAATTAGAACATAAGTCTTCTGAAAAATATGTTTTGTATTCATCACAAGTGCGGCTTAGGCTGAAACAATTTACTGATGAAGTACAACAGTTGTCTCATAAACTTAGAGGACTTGCAACATCTAAAGCTGTGTATCCTTTGCTATATAAATATAATTTAAAGTAATTTTTATAATTTTCCATTAAACTTTCCTGAGTTATTTAATATAGTACACTGGACGAAGAAGAACGACGTCAACGTATGCTTGAGCTACTCCAAAGCAGGAACATTTTATTAAATCAACGTTTCCAAAATAGGTATTTTTTTGTTTTTTTAAATGGTTGCCATGGTATAATTTAATTTTTACAATAATTATTGATTTATAATTTACTATGTATAAATTATATGCCATTTAAAATGTAATGTTATGGTATTATTTTAAGAAATAATAACCATACACTAGAACGTCAGGAATTGATGAGACCAAGTACTAGTAAGGCTAAAAAAACTGAAATGCCAACTACTGGTTGGCTGGACAGTGATGATGATGACTGTAATGACGATAAACAACCATTACTTAGTGAAAAAGCACTTAAACAACAGCAACAGTATTTGCTGAAAGGTAAAAAAAAAAAAAATATTAAGATTTTAATGTTAGACTAAATTTATAAGATTATGAATTATGATATACATTATATACTTTTATTATATAGAACAAGACGATGGATTAAATGAATTGGCATCGATTGTGTCTAGACAGAAAAATATTGCTATCACCATAAGCAGTGAAGTTGATCTACAAAATGGTCAGTAAAAAATATATAACATTTGTTGCAGTTGGCTATAAAAATTAATTATTATATTACAGAATTAGTTGATGATCTATTGGTAAAAATGGATAAAACAACAGCTGGAATTGAAAACGAGACCAAGGAAGTAGTTCAGATATTAAAAAAAGATTCAACTCGAGGTATATAATTGACATTAATACATTGTAAACTAATAAATAATTATTTTATATTGTTTACAGGACTTTGGGTGATAATTATTCTTCTACTGATTTTAAATGTAGTGGTTGCTTTGTCGTGATATCTGGTTAAAATATTCAAATTCAACTTGCAATAATTATGTTGAAATCATTTGTCTATATACCTTTTATTATATATTAAAATTAAAATATTATTTTATTATAATTGTTGATCATTGGATATTTTATATAAATAAATAAAGTAATTCTATATTTTTTATACTTATAAAGTCAACTACTCTATTTTATTATACCTACATTATCCAATATTATCTTTTATAATTTTCCTCAAAATTTAAAATTTAATATAATAATAGAAAATAAAAATTATTTGAGTATTTATAGTGTTATAAGTTCAATAGTAAATTAAAATCACAAATTATAATTAAACTCAATTAAAAAATGTTGATTAATTATTAATTATAAGTTAATATGAATGGCTTTTTAGTTTTATAGTCATATCAGTCAAATTTGTAATGTAGTTCTATTTTGACATCAAAATACATATAGTACGTATAATAAATATATTATATATATTTAATGTATGGTCTAAATCTACTTCTGTAAAATTCTGTGATAATGCTATGTGCGTATTTTGATTTATGCAAGAAATTGAAATATAATATGCACTAGAAAGCAGTATTAAATTATTGCATTTAAAAATAACTTCTAGGGAATATGCCATCATTCTTAATGTTTATGTGAAAATAAATTTGTTAATGACATTCTAAATTATTAAAATATTATTAAGAATGTAATATAAGTTGTAAACTTCTAATGAAAAAAAAAAATAAAAAATATATTATAGATCTATTAAATTAAAATTATTTCTCATATCAATTGTGCGACCAATATATATAATATCTTAATTTACAACATTGTATAATATTATAGTAATTATTATTATTATTTTTTTTTTAATTTTTAAAAGTAATTAACAATCTGTATCCGTATTAGACACAATAAGAAAATGTGATAAAGGTTAACATGTCATGAGGTTTTGTTGAAAGAAGTCACCCATTGATAGCACTTCCTGCTAGCTTGATAATTATTTAATAATTTTATTTTAATTTATTTATTTATTTTTTTTTTTTTTGAATTTAGAATTTAATTAAATTAAATTTGGATTTAATTTAATTTAAGAAGTCTTGACACCACTTACGCTTAAGATGTCTCGGAGAATTCCCTGGGATTGAGGGATTGGCCAAGTTTTTAATTAGATAATTTGGATGATTATTTAGCCGGTAATGAAATCTTTTATAAAAGATTTTAGCTTCAACGTTTATTGTGTTAGGTTTTAAATCGGTGTGTAGTGTATGATTTGATACGTAGGGTGGAGCATTCATTAGTTTCCTAAACGCAATATTTTGGAAGTTTTAGATTTTTAAGATATTAGTCTTTTTCGCATTGCCCCAAAGTTGAAGGCCGTAGGTCCATTAGGGTTTCAAAAGTGTTTTATAAATAAGTAGTTTAGTTCTAATAGTTGTGTGATTATTATTGTATAATAAGGATTTAAGTAGGTGAAGACGGTGATTCAATGCTAATCGTTTGGTTCTGATATGATGAGCCCACATTAGTCTTTGATCTAAAGTAAGGTCGAGGTATTTTATTTTTGGAGAGTGGGGAATTGTAATTCCGTAAAGAACAACACCAGAACAAGAAGTATGTCTGAGGGTAAAAGTTGTGTGAACCGATTTGTTCTGGTTAACTTTGAATCGTCATTTTGTGAACCATTTTTCCATAGCATTAAGATGAGTTTGTAGATTTATTGACGCTAATATTGGATTGTTGTTAATGGATATTAGCACTTTGTCATCAGCATAATCAGTTACTGATGTGTTGTGGGTAGTAGGTTGATCAGAAGCAAACATCTTTTGTTATAGAGAATTGGTGATAGGATGCCACCTTGAGGCACACCAGCATTTATAGTAGCTAAATCAGGAAGTGCGGATCCGTAACGAACTTGAAAATAACGATCCGTTAAATAGGATTTGATGAGTAAATAGTAGGTGGGAGAGAGAAATTTCTTAATTTTATATAAAAGGCCATCATGCCACACCCTATCGAAGGCCTGTGCAATGTTCAGGAACACACAATTACAATATAGTTTTTTTTCCAGGGAATACGAAATGGCATCTACGACTCCATGTAGTTGGTGTATGGTAGAGTGAGACGTCCGAAAGCCGAATTGGGTATTTGGAAGAATATTCTTTTGAGTAACAATAGGTAGAATACGTTTCAGAATTAATCGTTCATGGATTTTAGCGAAAAATAGAAGAAGGCTGATTGGTCGATGTGATGATGGAATGTCTGGCGGTTTATTTGGTTTAGAGAACAAGATTATAGTAAAGAATTTCTACAGTAGAGGAAAATAAGATAGTCTAAGTGTAGCGTTAAATATGTGAGTGATGTGAACGATAGCTCTAGTTGGAAGGGATCTGGCTACTTCAGCAGTAATGCGATCGTAGCCCGGTGATTTGTTTAGTGAGCATTTTAGTATGGCATATTTTACATCGTTTGGTGTGAATGACTTAACAGGGAGAGTTAGAGAAAGGGAAGCATTCAGGAACGTTTCTACCGAGTTCATATTTTCGTTGTCAATTATTTCAGAGTGTGGTTGAAAAGTTTGAGAAAGATGCTCCTTAAAGAGTTATGCTTTTTCAAGGTCAGAGGTGGCGAGGCTACCATCTGATTTCTTAATAGGGAGATTTGTAACGAAGAATTTGTTTTGTTTTCCTCCAGAGGCTACCATCTTTGGGAGTAAGCTTCAATAAGTGATTTTGCTACGCATTTGTCTTAATTTTCACTAGCATTTTTTTCAAGGAATTAGCTAGATTATTGTAAATTAGCTTATGGGAAGGGAGCCGAATGCGCTGGAAGAGAGCTCTAGCTCTCCGTTTTTCGGCTATTTTGTTACGTATGTATTCGGGTAATGGAACAGATGAGGGAGGAGCTAGAATGGTATTTGTAGCTGACCAGGCTGTAGCTTGTATGACATTGGTAAGGTTGTGGATCGCTAAATTTATATCATCGGGAGTTTTTAGTTTTATGTTTAAATTTATTTCTTTATCGACTAGATTAGTAAACATGGAATGATCAGTGAATTTATTAAATAGTTTAATGGATTCTTTATAAGTTGGAAACGTGTTGAGAATTAAGAGTACTGATGAGTGATCGGAATTTAAATCAAGTAAATTTTTAGTAGTGCTAAATAAGTTATTTGGTATTTTGGTTACAAAAATATCTAGAATATCAGGGTTTTTCCAGGAAGACGAAGGCCAATACGTTGGATCAGGTGGAGCTAGAACTTTGAATTTTTTTAGATTGTTAAAATTATACAAGGTGACACCACGCGGGTTATTCACTCGGCACCCCCATGATTAGTGTTTGGCATTGAAATCACCGCCTATAATAAAGTAGTTATTAAATGTGCTAAAGTAGTCGGAGAATTGTATGTCAGTAACGATATGTTTAGGGAGTGAATATATAACAGCAATAGTGAATGGAGTATTACTTATTTTTAAATTGATAGCACAAGATTGGAAAAAAGTTTGAGAGAAACTAGATAAAGGATAAAATTCTATAGTGGATTTAACAAAAATAGCAGCACCACCGTGTGCTGTGTTATCTGGGTGATTTGTTTTAATTAAAGTATAACCAGGAATATGGATGTGCAAGAATTGAGTGAAATAAGTCTCGGAAATGAGGGTAATATCAATGCATTTGTTGATAAGAACAGAATAGTAATTATTAATGAGATAAAACATATATATTATATTGTATAACTCAATTATTTAAATATCAAATATCAAAATGTATAAAAATTAAAAAAATATATAAACAACTTACTAAATTTCAATTGTAAAAGTACCTATTACTATATATTTTGATGATTGATTAACTTTAAAATCACAATGATTGCAGTCATTAATAATTCTGGTAAACTATTGATATTTTATGCAATTTAGCATCAATATAGATTTTAAAATCAACTTATTTCTCTTTTTAGTTTATGACAATAAAATAATTAAAAATTAAATAGAAAAATACATAGAAATTTACTTATATAATATCTATATGTCTATAGATATCTAATAAAAACATGTATTAAAAGTGTTATTCATACACATGAATGAATTTCTTAAAAATTAGAATCATCATTAAATTATTCCAATACTAAGGTAAGAAAATAGTTTTTTGCTATATTGATATTAATATGAATATTGTATAGTTTAAGATACATTGATTTTTGGTGGATTGAGACAATTGATATTGGGAATCAGACTACAGGCATTATTAAATTTGACCACCTAGGTAGCTAAATGTTAAAAACAACCACTACAAAAGTGAGCTAAAAGTGGTAACCACTCTGCTGTACAATAGCCAGTAGGCGTCAAGTGTTCTTTGTCAACAATTAAGTCACTGTAATGGATGTGTTAAATTTGAATTCAATGTTAAGTGTATTTACATGAAAAACGATTCTGAGTGGAGTTGGTTTGTCAGCCTGTATTATTAAGTATATTTGTATTGCTATTATTCGTCAAAACTCTTTTATGAGACAAATTAAAAATATATAAAAGCCAAAATTTATAAGGAACTTTAAAAAAAGGCGAGTAATTGACTAGAATGGAGAATTGAAGTTGTGGACCAACCTACGAGTTTAAAAAATAAAAAAACATTTTTATCAGGCATTTATAGTAAAATATTTTGTTATTAGTAAAATCAATTTAGTATCTATACAGTTATAGAAGTAGGTTGAATTTTTTTTTATCAAAGCATTGGATTTATTATATTGTTAAAATTTATATCATATATTATTGTTAGCACTAATTTTGAATCAATACTAACATAGGTTTGTGATAGTGGTATATAGAAGCAGAATACTTTCTGTAGGTGGAGAAAAATTAATGTATAAATTAAAAAAAAACATCATTTTATACGTCATATTTGTTAAATACCTATATTATATATACGAGTATACTTACTTTAAAATTTCGGGTGGAGGATGAAGTTCTATCCCCTTCCACCGTATACGGGCCTGCCCTCTACCCAACTTTCAAATGGGAGGGGGAGTGGTAAATTTTCTAGATTTTTAAAACTAGCAAACTCTCCCGGGTTAAAATTATTTTTGCCCTAAGGAAACGTGTAAACACTCTCCTCTCGAGTTGTTTTAAATGTTATTGCCATGTGAATTTTCTACAATTAGGTATTGATTTATATTATATATATTTTTTTATTATTTAATATAATTTAAATAATTGATTTTTTTATATAAAATTTAAATGTTCATTAAATTTAAAAAAATGTATGATTTAAATGATACAATTATAATGTATAAACGAAGTTATTACAGTTTCAGGAAAATGTACATCTCAGGTAGTATTGAAGTTAGACTCGGGAGAGTTTATATATTTCCTTCAGGTAAACATAATTTTGACCCGAAAGAGCTTACAGGTCATTAAAATCGGAAGAGTTTATAATCGCCCTAAGTGGGACCTAGACTATTAAATTTTGTAATATGACTATACACCACGGGTTTATGGTATAAATACTCAATTAATTAAAATATTTATCTAAATATTTTGAAAATGACGTGTATTAAAGTGAAGCATGCTATAGTTATATATTTAAATGTTTCAAGTTCTAAAGAATGATATTTTTGAATTACAACAAAATAACTAAAATCAATATTCTTGTATTATCTAACCTGTCTAACGAGTGTATTATTATCTAAAAAAAATGTTAAATAGGTTAATATATTACAATTTTTATAATAATAATTGATTTTCATGCCCAAAAGTAATTACAACAAAGAATGTTGGTGAATCGTATTTAATCATATTGATGAAATTGTATTTAATGGCTACAACATCAATATTTTAATAATACCTAATAATATAATCAGTTAATATCAAAAATATAACCACTCCATATTTCTTAGCTTGGAAGTGCGTTCAAGACGCCACTGACAAGTTACAATATAACATAGTGAGGTTGATCATATTTTATACATTTAGAATTGTAACATTTGGTAGCATATCTACAACGCCGTGGGATCGTTTTACAATTTAATTAAATTGCATTTGGGTAAAAACACTTCATTTGATTGTGTTAGATTTGTGGATTTCTATATTATATATACATTACATATGAATGGAAATATTGTATAATTATATAAAAAATAGAAGATAATTAGGATGTGTGGCTATGGTCTTTCTATAGATATCTATACCTAAAAAGTAATAATATAGTTTATAAGCTATAATATTAAATTGCAGTAGTCATGATTCATCACTGGTAAAAATTAAAAATACTGTCCTACTAACAGGAAACCGCAATACTTGTTGCTCAACAGAACACAACGGGGATTCTATTCTTTGTAGTTTGTGTAGAACTCTTTTTTTTTTTTTTGAAATATACAATCTATGCCCTAGGTATAATAAGAATATGTGCTACAAGCAATTTAATATGCATAGGGTGAGGGAAGAAACAGTCCAGTGATCGCACTTCCTTTTTGCTTATTTATATATAGATCTTATATATAATTTTTTTTTCCATTTTTTGGTTAATCATTAAGAAGATCTCTACACCAGTTTCTTTTTAGTCGCCGAGATGGATTTCCAGGAATCGTGCGAGTGGCTAGTCCAGATTTCAGAGGATTTGGGTGTGAGGGCAGTTTAGAAGAAACATTTATAGAACGCTTTGGTTTCTTCATGTATAGTTTTGATTTTTAAGTTAGAGTGGATAGTGAAATTTGAAACATAATGTGGGGCATTAGTGATGGAGCATAGAATTTTGTTTTGAGTGGTTTGTATTTTATTGAGATTTGTTTTCTTGGTATTGCCCCAGAGTTGAAGTCCATATGTCCACATAGGCTTTATTAAGGATTTGTATATGAGCAATTTGATATTTAATTTAGTATGTTTATTAATTAATAATGTTTTAAGAAACCGATGACGTGCGTTTAGGGCGAGTTTTTTTTCTCTTACGTGTAATGCCCAAGTGAGGCGTCGATCAATGGTTATCCCTAGATATTTTACCGATTGAGATGAAGGAATAGGTATATCAGCTAAGGAAACTTTAGGACATGGGTCAAGTCTACGTTTAAAGGTAGTGTGTAGCGATTTTGATTGATTAACTTTTACTCTCCATTTATCGTACCAATTTGACATTAAGTTAAGATGATGTTGAAAATTGCGGGAAGCTGAGATTGGGTCTTCATGTATTGCTATAATTGCCTTGTCATCCGCAAATTCAGCTACTGAAGTGTTTGGAGAGGTAGGTTGATCAGCGGCATATATATTATATAGGATTGGTGATAAGATACCACCCTGGGGGACTCCTGCATTAATGCTTGCAATGTTTGAGCAAGATGAATCAAACCTAACTTGAAAGTGGCAGTCGGTTAAATATGATTTAATTAACAGGTAGTACGTTAGTTGAAGAAAAATTTTTAATATATATAGCAGTCCTTCATGCCATACGCGATTAAATGCCTGAGACACGTCAAAGAACACGCAGGAGCAGTACTTTTTTTTCAAGAGAAGAAGATATGGCGTCCACTAACCTATGCAGCTGATGTGTTGTAGAGTGGGAGGCACGAAAACCAAATTGTGTGTTAGGGAGTGTAGAACTCTAAAATTAATTTCTTAAATGATGCATATTTAACACATTCGGTGCTCGTTCGCGAGTGATGTACGGATGTACTTGGACTTTGCCAAATTATCATGGTGCTCTATCAAAGTACCAATGTGTTATAGTGATTCAGGCTTTGATCACCTCTCGTTAACAGCAGGAGCATCTCCAAGACCATTTGTAGGGGGGGGTGAAAATTAAAAGCTAAATATCTTAGCATATTATTATAGTTTTAAATTGTTTATTAATAAAAAATATATATATATATTTTTATAAATATGTTTTAAAAGGTCATTGTACCCACATATGTTATCTCCATCGGACTAACGCATGTTATTTGTAACAGCAAATTTTACGTTCAGAATAATCCGTTTTACTTTATTGATTTTAATATTAAAATAAATTGATTAATTTTAAAATTTAAAGATAAGACTATTATTTAGAGCCCTGTAGACCTTTTTTTAGTATTTAAATTTTTACGCAAGTATTATATTATAAGTAATGTATTTTATTAAAATTTTTAAATCCTTCTAACATATTTTAAATTAAAATTAAATTAACAAAAACAACCTACATGAGTCTTTAATAATATTCTTACTTTTAACTTTGATAAGATGCTAAATTTCTCTAACATTAATACCAAAAGAGTAAGATGTAAAGTAAGAAAAATATATTGTTATGCGTTGTTTAAACGGAGACCATACATATCGACATGACATCTTAGGTTATGTATCTATCTTCCAATGTTAAGACAATAAAATCTAATATACTTACAATTATTAAAATGTCACAATTTAATTTAATATTAGTTATTAGTATGTTTACGCATTAATCATTCGTATATAATTATATTAATTAAAATGTAATCTGCAGAAACAGTTCAATTACAGACAAATTAACTAAATGTATAAAAAAACTAAAAAAATGTTCAAAAATCTATAAGGTATGGTGGGTCTTTTTGTCTTTCTTAACACGCTCTTGGTTAAACAACGGTTCCAATAATTCGTTAGCAAGCGAACCGCATGTAGATTGTAGATACATAATAATAAAACAATTATTAACCCATGCATGGCTTGTGATATACCAAATGTGTGTTTTAGTGTATTTTATTGTAAATTTTAGTTCATTAGTGGAGAATGTAAATTTGCAGATTTATCATTAGTCATATATATATATATATATATATATATATATATATATCATACACTTCATAGTCCATATCACTTTATTAAACATTAAGATGCAATTTTTTTTTAATTGACTTTTGTAACTTATAAAATGTTTTTTTAGGTGGTATGATGTTAAAGTTCAATAATAATATAAAATAGCAAGAGGAAAATGCTGTGAAAACTATTGTAACCACGAAAAACTTTTATTATTTGGATAAAAAAAGATTATACATCATTCTACAGTGAAATTTTACAAATAAATTAGAGTGATGGGGAAGATGATTAAAATGTACATAACACAAAATTAAGTAACAAATAGGTATAATAATATAAAAAAAAAAAATGTGTATTAATACAAATTGTTTCTTTTTCTGTAAAAATTATTATTATTAAATAATTAAATTTTCATAATAATCATATTTACATTATCGTTTTTTTTTGTATGATAGCTGGTAAGTAGATAATTTTTTAAAAAATATAAAATAAAATATGTTAAATAAAAACGTTTTTCATTTATAAATAAAAAATAAACATAAATAAAATAATCGTACACTTTACAAGTATCAAACACGCAGTAAAGAAAAAAAAATAAGCGTATATATATATTTATTATTTATATATATATAAAATAATTGAAAACCAAGGTATCTTAAAACATAAATTAATAGGAATTACCGATGCTGTATAAGATACTAATTACTACTTACATTACGGATGATTATAGTCTATAACTATAATAATAATAATAATAATAATAATGTAATGATAATAAGGACTGAATATAATGTAGTATAATATATTATATGATAATATTATGGCATATACGTATATATATTTTATATACTATATAAATTTGAACACCAAAAACTCTAATGAGACGACTAAAGATTTTTTGATTTGAGTATTTTTCAGTTACCTATGCAATATATGGACGGGAGCCGACTAAAAACGACACTGCTGTAGTGAACGATTCGTGTACGACGCTCATCCTATTCCAATGTGATAGGTTATTTAGTAGGTATAGCAGCGTGCCTATATTTATTATAAACAAGGAGAAAAGGGCTAGTTAATCCATTTTAGGACACTTGTTTATAGATAATATAATATTATTAAATAATTTATAAAATACTATTGTGTAATAATAATAATAATAATAATATAATGGAATTGTTTATTATTGCTATAATATGCTTATAAATTTGTATGCGAATACGCTAAGAGTAGGTATTTATTATTACATTTTTGTATAGCCATATAGATTATAGGTATATTATATAAATGTTCAATTATAATTATTATTATATTTTTACGAATAAACGACAAACGTACTCGACGCTAACTTAATGACTCAAGAATTACAAAATACACAAAGGTACATGATAATATCAGTAATATTGTGAATTATTTTAATGTTTAACATAATATTGAGAATGGAGGAGAGATAAGTGACCAATGATCATAGTATATAATATGTGTCTACTACCGATTACGCGGTGCGTTCTTCCTATAATACTCACACAATATACACGCACGCACATAACATTACACTGTACGTCGACGAATTAAAACGATTAACGTCTATAAAGAAATAATAAATATTCGAGTTCGGCTGTATACATTATAATAATAATATATTACGTATGAAGAGTATCCTACCTACGTATCTACTATCTACCTACATAATATTATAATAAGGACGAAAAGAACCATATAATAAGGGAGTCTCGTATCGTATATATTATTATTATAGAAGCCTGCAGGGAACAAAAAAGTTGGTTCAGTGGCGGTAGTGGAGGTGGGGGGATGTTGGTGGTTCTGGTGGATGATATATATATATATATATCTTAAAGGTGATTTCTCGCTAAGGGTATGTATTGTAATTTTTAATGATTTTTTCCTTTTTTTTTTTTTTAATCGCAGTGTTGGGCTCGTCTCTGGAATCGCCGCATGCGGTTGTGCCACTCTTCTCGCCACTCGATCACTATCGATCTCTGCGTCAACACCAATCCGTCTCGCCGTTCGCCGTCGTTCTCCTTGCCGAGAATCAGGTACAGCCTATATTAGAAGGAAATTAATTAATACCCGATGCAATTATGGTAAACCATCGTGTGCTTTTCATATAATAATAATGTAACGGAAATATTCACCTTCCTGGCTTGATCTTGGGACACTTGCACTTCAGGTCGTTATCGTGTATCCAGAACGTGGTTGGTCCTCTGCGTAGTCTTGACGCCTGGCCCCGCTTATAAACAGACTGTACGTTCATCGTGAACTTGGCCCAGTTCTTGGATACTATAGGTTCTGACATTTTGCCCAATATAGCTGTAAAAAAAATGTGTGGTATTATATTGTAGTCATTATTGTTATCATTCATATAAGGAATTATGGTATGCGACGTGCGGTAATTATATATTCGTTTGAAAGTTTATTTAATTTAAAACCTTAAACACTGGTTGGTGAATCCGCTATCATTTTTTGACTTTTAAATGATTATAAAAATGTCGGTTTTCGTTTAAAAATCAAATATTTTAACATTTATAGTGGATTAATTATGATGATTAAAATTATTTAATTATTTTTGAATTTATTAATTTTCGCAGTCAAAAGAACCGACCTGAATTATTATATATGTACAACGTCTATAGGTATACTGGGCTGGGAATGCAGATCTGTTGTGGCTGTCTAATGTCTACTAGCTTTTTAGTATTTGATAATAAAGTGTATAAGTATATATTATTATTATTATATAAGATATATATGATTTTATTTTATAAACAATACACGTTATTTTTTTTTGGCAAAATATGTTTTCGTTGTGTTTTGTCGCGTAGAAATTTTATACTTTTACGTATTGCCGTTAAGTTGATTACTTTTCGTGAAAATGTTTTTGTTCAAAAAATGTAACAAGTTTATGATACGTACTCAATAGTCGTAAAATGAAAACATTTTATACTTAAATAGAATAAAGTCAGATTTTATAAAATAAAATAAATTAACCTATGAGTTTTTCTATATGATATATAAGTTACGGTTTCTATTTAAAACGTTAGAGGTAAAAAAAGTAAAGAAAAGTAATATAGGTAATACACGAGTCCCTATATCCCTATATAAACCTATATGGAATTTATTCATTAAAATAATATGCTGGGTGATTCTTTCAATGGTAAATACTGAATATCAGGATATAATTATATGTTTTTAAAAACATTTTTTTACATAATCTGAAATTATTGAAAACAACGTTTTTGAAAAAGAATATTTTTAAGTTTTTTACTTTTTTGAATAATAACATGCATTTTTTATTTTATATCGCAAAAGAAAATATTTTTTTTATAATTTTGATACATAAAAATCGAATTTCAAACGAGTATTTAATTTGTTATAAATATTTGAATTTTAGATGAATCGAGTAGCAGACTAACATTTTGTAGGGCATCACTGTTTTACTCCACTATCCTCTTTACATCTAAACTTTAAATATTTAAGTTTATAACTAACTAACTACTTTAAAACTTGAATTATATAAAACAAAATTCTTAGAAAAATATACTGCTTCAAGATAGGAAATTAAAAATGTAAGTTGTCGTACAAAAAAATACAAAAAAAAAAAAATAAAAATGTGGTTTTGTAATGTCTTAAAATATTATGTAAAAAAAAATATTTACAAAAACTTTTTATTTATCTGAAATTATGTGTTTATTGTTAAAATAATCACTTAGTAGAGATAAAATATATGGAAAAAGTAAAATTTATAACAGTAGGCTACATCAGCCATGATCAGGGCAATTTATTTTCGTTAAGCAACGTCCACCATTAATATATAGTATTATTAAATATACTATACAATATAAGGTCAAATTCAATCTCATTAGTTTTATGGAAAAATATAGCTATTTTATAACGATGTTAGACATACAAAATGTTGTTAAAAGTGTAAAAGTTAATTATTTTTATAATATTAATTATTTAAATTGTTTTTAAATTATAATTCAGTTTCTTTGATTGATAAAAAAGTCAATCCAATATTACAACCATGAACAATCTGGTTGTTTGTATATTATGTTATGAAAAAAGATGCTGTTTAAATCAGGTGTATTTAAATTAATGAAGATCACTAATCTTACCAGTGACCAACTTAACTTTGTTGCTATAAGAGAGTCCTTCCTTATGATGGTTTGCATCTTCAAAGTTGACTATAATATAAAAGATCTCTTGATTCTTGAATTATTAAAAGTAAAATGATTCTGACATGTTTTCATTAAATTTCTAAGGATAATTTAAATTTAATTA
Source organism: Pentalonia nigronervosa (assembly GCA_014851325.1). NCBI lineage: Eukaryota > Metazoa > Arthropoda > Insecta > Hemiptera > Aphididae > Pentalonia > Pentalonia nigronervosa. The sequence goes on along the minus strand of JACXSJ010000554.1, from coordinate 125,417 downwards.
AATTTAACAAAAACTTTCGTTTGCTAATTACTATAGCTAAATGTGATAGATATATAGTTACAAATAATAATCTTAGATTGAAAATTATGTTGTTTTAAATAAACCATATAATTAAAAAACTCAATATTTTGTTTAACTTTTAAATACAATATATGTCATTTTATAGTCTGATATCAGACAATTCGCGACTAATTAATAAAAATGTTTATCAAATAACCGTTGAGTACTTTACAGTAATATAAAAATGTCCTTAAATTTGAGTAAAATATTATTTTAATTTTAATTTAGTTTTAAAATACAAATGAACCTATGAGGCTACGACAGTTTGGAGATGTATCCGTCGAGATAGTGTCTTTTATTGTTATTTTCTTGGTATGTCGGTGTACTCGACAAGCGATTTATTATACTATGTACAAGATAAACCATATACCTGTATAAACCTGGGTATAGAAAATTTACATTTTTACTTCATACATACATAATATGTATACATTTTTTTCTTCATATATTTGTCGTGTTTAAAAACACGTAAAAAGTTATTAAACTATTATAGTTCTTCAATTTCTTTGTATATGGACATTTAAAAAAAAAGTATATATATATATGTGTGTCATTTTTAAGAACACCCGCGACTCCCGTTTGATGTTTAGTCCGCGTCTACATTCTTTTATGTAACTTACAATTTAGTATTTACAATACAGCCCCCGTGCTATTCGATCGTATATAATATGGGATCCTGTTAAAATAATATACGTACCGTAATCTCTACGGCAGTACTTGTTCAAATTCAGTCTCCTGGTTCCGGATCGACACTTGCCGCATTGATCTGTCGAACAAAAACTTTTTTATAATATACGATAAAACGATTATACAGGGTATCGTAATAAAACCATAAAAAAAGGAAACTATGTAGTATTGTATGTATCTACAAGAATAGTTCGTTCGCCGGTACCTTAAATAGGTATGTGCATTATATGTATATTATTTGTACAGTTAGAATTAAGTATAAACCTAATAGTATAAAATAAACCGAATACCCAATATATGTGTAACACAGCTATAGTAAATAATCACAATATCTTTATGTTAAGTATTCGTTGACAAACGATAAATACGAAAAACTGGTCAAAAGACCGTATTGTCACACTTATCATTGGGATTAAGGTTGGGATAGGACCGTAGGGATGATTTTACGATGAGTTTTTAATCTCAAAGAGGCGGCGCGCGTACACGCCGTTTGATGAACATAACATTTTTTTTTATTATTATTTCGGTTTCTTTATTTTAATACCTATGTGTATTTATAACGTACTTACATATATATTTGTTTGGTATTTATAATATAGGCAGACGACAGTAAAAACACGAAATATTTAATTCAGACTACATAAACCTGTTGAACGAAGACCACCCCACACATAAATGTGGATAAATTAATGGCCCAGTTATCACCGCCGCGGTAGGTTTAATGTTTCCGCACTATCGTGTAATAACCCCTCCCCCTCCGACCTACGTGAATATATCACCACAGACGACACCGCATAATATAACAACTGTCAATCTCCCATCGAATCGGTGTCAGGTTTCCGGCTCAAAACACTTCACACATTATCATCATAATAATGTACACACACACACACACACACACACACACACACACACACTGCACGTGTATAAAAATCATCTACGGTTGATGTACGATGAGTACCCGTGACCCACGAGGACCTTATACGTTTTTTGATGCGCCACCACAAAATATTATATCTACATACTCCAATACTCAATGTATGCTTATGACTTATAAATTTTAAATTTTAAATACATTTCATTGAGTCGCTTATCGCTTTCGTTCTTTATACTATGGTATCTTATATACACTCTATACACGCCAACTATAATATGTATCCCCCGAGAGCATTTTCGGTGAATCGTATCACCGACGATGTATTGCTAGTCTAAATTTTTATTATTCTGAGTGTTAAACCTGCAGCGTGGTATACGATAAAATGTCGTCTTCGCAGTTCGCGTAATGCGTTGTGGGCCAAGATCGAAAACCATCGGTTTTCTCCGCACTAAAACGCATTCGATTTCGATCTGCAGTGGGGCGAGGCACATGCCACTTTATATATACGAGCACATACACGTTATACCGATGGTTGTTGGTCATTATCCGCCTCCGGCCTCCCCTTAATGATGATAACATCTTCGCTAAATTGCGTACGGGTTTATTTATATTCAACTGTCTGCTAGCCAAAGAAGTTAACCCTCATCGTCTTCAACAACAACGCCGTTATCTATATTAGCCTTTACCTTTTACACGGACGAATAGAACGTTTTTAATAATCTGAGCGCGTATATGCACATTGTAAGCTCTAATGAATGCGTTTATTCCTTTGTTTCTAAAACGTATAGTCGTCTGCTGCAGATATTAAAAATAAAAAATGTTACTCATCAATCACAAATCTGAACTATGAAATATTCTTGAGCGTCATGACACTGTCTCTCTCTCCCTCTCTCTCTCTCTCTATATATATATATATATATATATATATATTATATACCTCTATATGCCTCTATATGACTCTACATAAGTATATAATGTACCTATAGTCTACAAATTGAAAACAAAATTAAAACGTTATTAAAATACTGCTGTATTAAAAATGTTTAATGTCTTGTTTTTTTTCTGCCAGAAGTCGCTTTAGGCATTATTCATTCGTCGCGAGAGTAATAAGTGCCCGTAAGAAAAAGAATCATGTTTATACTGTTGCAGTTATCGCGATGAACGTGTTAAATTTTGTCGATTATCTTTTTCTTTTTTTTTTATTTTTTTAAAAAAAGGGAATTTGACTTTGATAAATGGGCTTCACACCCCCTTGGTTGGTTGCACCGAGCCCATAATCCATTAACGATTTGGACGTACCCGATCCGATCCAAACCTAGTTATTTGCTCATGAATTCTCTCTCTCATGAATTCTTAAATCCCTCGAGGACGATATTTCGAACGATTTTATTTGAATTAACATATAGCTGGTGGCCAAAAAATAAAGAAATATATATATATATTTTAAATATTGAATATAAAGGAAACAATATAATCAAACTGACATTGCCTACTTGATAATCGGATGTATAGTAATAGCTATATCTGCATATATTTTTTATTTAATATTAAATACATTTTTTGTACAATAACATGTGTCACAAGTTATTTTAGATTATGTTGTAAGGCGAGATTCAAATTAAATGATATACTTTTACTTATATTTTGAGTGACGACTTAATACTTTAATAAAAATACACATTTTAATTAAAACAATACAAATCAAAGTAAAAAAATTGATATGAATATAAAAAATTTCAAAACCAGAACCAATGAACATTAGGTTGAAGTACAATTTTTATTAAATAAATACCGTGGTGGTTATCCTCGTCATCTTCATCATAATCTCCTTCGTCACCTCCTTCATTTCCAGCTGCACGAGCATCCGACGACATTTGATTTACGAAAATCTTTGACGGCAATTCTGCAAAAATCGAATTAATAATGGACTAATAGTTAATATAAAAATATTGAATTTTACTTATGCATGGCGCGATCTGTGATCTACTTTGTTGGTATCCTTTAGCGCATCTGTCGCATGTTATCCCGGTCACACCGTCTTTGCATGGACATTGGCCAGTAGTGTGATTGCATGTTTTACCGGATGCACCAACTGGATGACAGTTGCATGCTGAAAAATTGAATACATATTGTACTATACTAATATCGTTTAATTATTTTAAATGTATTTACATATAACATTTTACTATATAATAGAGTTAAATGATAATTCAATTATTATTTAATTAGATAACATCAGGACCAATAGGTAAAATCAAAATTTAAAAACAGAGATTTTGCAAATACATAATTATATTTTACTAAGAAAGATATTTTCTTTATTTTTATATTTATTTTCAGTGTTTATTATTTAGTGATAAATAAATGTAATGGTTAGTTTTTATTTAAGTATATGTATTTTAATCACAAATAAATATACCTCTATAATTTAAAGTTAATGTGATTGTAGAATCGTCAAATGGTAGGGCTTAAAAACACATTAAGGAGAATGTATTTGCTGAGTCTTAACCAAAATCGATATATTTTTGCGATAAATTTACAGAATCGTAATTTTAGGGGGACTTGAGATAAGTATTCGTATATCAGATAGGAGTTTTTAAGGAGATGCTAAATCACCGGTGCCTCGAGGGACGAAAAAACGGTAACGGAGGGTAACTATAGTGAATCGAGAAGAATTGCACTAGAGGTGTCCAAATACAGGTCAGGGTCTGGTAAAAGATATATTACTGGTAAACTATGAACAGACAAACTAGAATATTCGACAAATGTACTGTAAAATTAGTTTCCACTGCGAGAATTTGGCTCGAAATCGCATTAATCCCGGGGCATAAGTTTCAAAAGTATTTTTTTTTTTAAATATTTAATTGCCAATCAGACGATTGGTGAATTTAATTCCCTGGAAAATTACCATAATGAATAGGATATTGTAGCAATTTTATGAACCGAATGAAATTAATTATTGGAAGAATTTCCTATAAGCCCGCCGGTTAGTTAGGGACACACCCGTCAAACACCCCAAAAACAATTTTAATAATGACGTCGCCTTTCACAATAACAATAAATAATAATAATTACACACTTTTCACAATTTCCAATTATATTGTGTTTTTATTTACAGCTAATTTATATTTATTAGTGTGCTGCCAAAAATGTTACACCAAATAACATAATATTTTTATTTTCCCTTTGGGGCTGAAAATCTTGTTTGTAATCTACAATTAAAAAATAAAAAAAATCATAAAATATAACAAGCTAATCAAAAATAATTAAAATTACACATAATATCCATCATAACCGCCTTCTTGTATTGTATAGTGTACACCATTAAATATGCATATAATAGATAAGTAGGTACTATATTTAGCATTTTTTAATTGTTTTTATTGGAAAAAAATACTCTCTTCTTGGGTATTCATAATTTTGTTTACTCTGTGATACTGTAGGTATAAACCAATTATTATTATTTAATAATATATGCATTACATTTTTGATTGATTGTTTAATATGTATGTTATATAACATAAAAAATGTTATAGTTATAGGTAAAGAACTCATTATGAATATTATGCTTATTATGTAATTTCTATTCATAAATTAAATTATTAAAATGTTAACTGGTCATAATATCCAAGGATAAAATAATCATATAATCATATAATGTTCATGTAAATAAAAAATCTAACGACAAAGATCCAACAGATATGAAATCAAATTCAAAATATTCATGTGTCATGTATCTATAAGAAATAAAAATAAATAGAATAAAAAAAACTCAAACGAATTTTACAAGGAATAAGTAACGCCGTTGAATGTTTTGAGATTATTTTACCTAACTTGTAAGTAATTTGTAGTACAGTTTATAAGAAAACATTTAACTAATTGTATTATAACTAATGAGTACATAATGTATGAACATCAAACAAATTTGTTTTAGAAGCAATCGCTAATTTAATAAGATAAATAATTATATGACTATTTATATTTATTTTATACAAATATAAATACATATGTACATAACGTACCTACTATTTTAATAAAGTTAATTATAATTTTTGCATTTTTTTATTATAGTATTTTTTGTTAAATTTATAAAGTGAAAAAAAAAATTAAATGATAATATAAATATTTAAAAAAATTGTTAAAGTTAACAATTCATGTCAACAAAGTATTATACATTTTTATAATTTTTTACGTATGATTTATGAAGCCTATCATACACGTAACTATACAAGCTTCATAATATTGTATATTAGGCACTTAATATAAAATATAATTGTTGCCTATTTTTATTTAGAACATATTTTATATTATGTTATTATAGGTGGGTAGTAAATACGTGTAACTTATGAATGAATTGTGTTAATTACAAAACTTTGAAATTTATATTATGGGTTCTGTATAATAATAAAATGTGTTAAACGCAGTTTAATAAATAGCCAAACATTATGTTGTTTTTTAAAAATTCACATTTACAAATAAAGATTTTGAAACGAATTTATTTCAGAACCATCGAAAAGTGTGAACCGTTTAATCAACTGCACCTACGGACTGTCATGGCTCCCCGCGTTGCTGCATGCCATTGATTTACAAACATAACTATTATTGCATTAATATAAGTAGGTATACTCTATACAATGGATCTAGTAAACATAGTGTACGCGCAATCTCTCTCATACGCACTCACACATATATATTTTAATGTTATTTTCTGTTCTACATAAATAAAAAAGTAATCTTAGTTTTACTTTTGACACATTTATCTCGTCGGAGATAATTTTTTTTATAGTACCTACACTAAGTATATTTTCATTTAGGAAAAGAAATACAATTATCTTTTTCTAAGAATTTTATTTTGAAAGGGTCGTTTCTGTCGGATGCAGAGGCAGATGACGATGTCTGTGACAACACGATGCGGAGACAAGACTGCAAATATAGGCAGCAAAATTAGTTTACAGTTCAGAAGGTTCAGTAGCAAAGCAAACACAACTAAAAGGTGAAAGCGATCGGGTACAAGTGTATATACGACCCTCTTTAAGGCTTTTTAATAAATCCGTTCATCCCTTTGGAGAGACGAGCGTGCGCGCAATTAATACTTTGAAGGCGAAAAATAAAAATAAGTGACGTTGCTACACATTTGCATCATTATTGTACACAGCTTCATCATCGCCCAAAGCAATGTTACATAATTTGTCGGGGAGGTTGCGAAAGATATTTCGAAGTTTTGCATTTAATGTTGGAGTGTTTTCGCGTAGCTCAAGGGCCTACGCACCATATATAAAATAAAATTTATGCATATATCATGATGAATAATATAGTTATGGATGCGTACGTATACGTTTTTCTAGTTATTATTATTTATCTGACTTCAAAAAAAGTTTATTAGTATATTATTACACGTTTGCCCATTTGCACGTCAAAGCTGTATTGTTTCGTTGCCGTTAGTTTATTTTCATGTCAAACATGATAATGTAAATTACACGTTTCAAGATCATTAATATTAAAAATAACAATCAATCATAAACGATTATTGAGTGTCCACGTTTCCCCTTACTAACTTTTCTACTACATGTATTATACGCGTTGGACGGATATCAAACGCCCGGAGATATTTAATGGATGATAAATAAAACATTTTATTGGTACGATAATAATTAGAACGAACAACAACAATCAATGACCGGCGTGCTACCGATGGCCACTTTTCGCCGGAGGTCATAGTAGAATGAAGTGTTAATGAGATTCTATTTAAAAAAAAGGAAAGAAAAAGATTCGTTCAATGCGTTTCAATAATTAAGAAGTACCTCTACCTGAATTTCGTCCGTTTCTCTTTAGGACGCTGATCACGAAACATATTTTTGTTTACCGGTTAGATACTTTATAAACGATTTGTGGGTAACTATAGTATACATAATGGCGTGGTAGTCGCGAGTCTATCGACCCAATAAATCCTCGTTTTCGCGGTGAACTGTTCAAAAAGTTTTTAAACGGATAAAAATCGATTATTATTTTCCAACCGGTAATGTTATCCAATTAGTCTTAAATCGGGTTAAGCCGAGTGTGTAGGGGTCGTTCGGATCCAATAATTTACGCTCACGTTTGTTTTTTAATGAAATTTACCGATCGCACGTTGTATTCCGCCCTTAATCCCCACTTTGAAAACATTACAAGCTATATTTATTAGGCCTTCCTGCAGCCTGCCATCTCATCTCTCCGTCCTGCAGCAGCAGCATAGGTATATTTTAACGGTATATTATTTCTATTATTCACAGTGAATTGATTTAAATATATTTAGAGTAATCATTATCGACAAAAATAGGTTTCATGCCATAAAAATCTAAAAACGACGGTATGTTATTGTACATATATTTTTGTATTACATTCACGTGTAACTTTGTATTACAATAAGTACCTTTAACAGTATATTATATACCTGTACGGTTAGGTTAAACTCGAGTAATTTTTCAGTTTTATTTTCACTCAAATTACATGTGATATTTCTAGAATATTTATTAAAAATTGCTAGGTTTATAATTAATATATAGATTGATATTTAAGCAGGCATAGGAATAAAATATAAAAAAAAGAATAAAAAAATCAATGCATACATTATAGCACGTATATTCTTAGTATTATATAAATCAAATAAACTTTAAAAAATACATAATAATGTTATAATTCATATATATTATATTATTTTGGATTTTGTAAATTATTATATTTGATAAAATAATGAACGCGAACTAATTATGTAGTATCTGTCTTTGGCCTTTTCAAAGTTAGGTAGGTATATCAAAAATGAAAATGAAATTAAAACGAATAAAAAAAAAAACATCTAGGTAGTGTGCCACGCTGTATATACGAGCGTACCACGCGGGTATAGAATTACGGGAAGCTCGTCTAATTTATTGTTAATAGACTTAGGGTCGGGGGATATTTTTTTTTTAATATGGTCGTCTAATAACTCAGTGGAAATTAATATAGCCCCCTAAAGGCGCGGACCGACAGACACCTACTGCCGCTGCGTGGCGATGAAGACGATTATACGCGTGGGACGGTTTGCTGCCGCCGTGGTTAAAACATAACTAACGATCCTGGTATTATCATTATTATTATTATTATTATTATTATTATTACTATTATCACCGCTGAGGTGGCCGTTTACTGGAAAACATAATTTAACTATAAACCGCGAAAATATGGCTCCGACTTTAAGTGCAGCTGTGGTATAACCGGCGCAAGTGGCGACGACGTACAGGCACTGTTCCTAACAGCCTAATTGCGTCTTCAAACATTTGCAAAATATAACCGTGCGCGTAATTGTATTATCATTACCACGCCTGACACTGGCTGTGAACATGCACGCGTAACCCGGCAATTCTAACCGTAAGGCTGGTAGTGCATAGTAAAGCTAGTGAAAAATCGCATCACTTCTCGACCTTTCGGAAAGATTTAATGAAAACTATTTTATAGCACCCGCTGGGGTACAGGTATATACGCGTGAGTGCGTAAATAACGGAGCGTTTGGCTGCGAGAAACTTACATAAATCAGCTAAATCCTACTGGCTCTTTTAACCCGCAAAGGCTCTTTGTGAATATAATGTTATGTACACTTTTGTGCGAGCCCCCGAAACACTCACGGCGAAAGGTATAGTTAGAACACGAGGTGGTGCCCAACAAACGAAATTAACGTTCACATAATGTAGGCACGTTACGTTGTCCACATAACATTAGTGTGCGTGCGGTGTAAAGTACAAAAACGAATAAATCGTTTCGGGTTTATTTATATTTAAATGCCGGCGAGTGCAGTTGGGAACAATAATGAAATATTTAAATTGAATTATTATCGAAAACGTTAAATTTTATAAATTATTATTTTTTAAATTACTATACAATATATATTATATACCTATACGTGTATAAGTTGTAAGTAGTGTATGGGACACAGTTGTGAAGTGAAAAAAACGAATGGCACAAATATTGGTATTTTAAGTGCATACGGACCATCTGATTATTAAAACGACATAAAATATTCAAGTTGGTTTGTATACATTTGTATTTATATTATTATACCGCTCTGTTCTGTGTGTTCACTCATATTTATGTATATAGGTAGGTATAATTTTTTAAAGTATTCAACCAATGTAATTAATTGAAAAATATATCTATAATAAGTATATTTAAGAACATAAATATTCTTATAAGTATAAAATAATTATAATGACAAAATGTTTATTTATTAACTTATTTATAATTATTAAATGTTTATGTTTTCGAATATTAGAACATACTGTAGTTACAATAACTATTAGCTATTATTGAATTCAACCATACAGTATGTTTTTTCTTAATTAAAACGTTCAAAAAGTAGTGTATTTGTACAAAATATTAATTATTTTAAGTTAATTTATTATGAATTTTAATGTTCCTCGTGAGATTTAATGTAGGCAGATAATAAAAAATAAATTAAAAAAGTGACACAACTTTTTAGATTTTAGTAGTATAAATATTTTAATTTTATAAATAATACATTGTTGTTGAACTTTAAAATTATAATTAAAAAATTTAATTATGTACACAGTTTATTTTATTTATATTTCAACACTTGGTACGTGATTTTGAGTTTAAAAAATAAACGTGTTACAGTTGGTGGAATTGCTTATAAATTTAACGAAGATGGGAAATTGAGTGATAGGTAGAGAGAAAGAGATGTTTGAATAAGTGTTATTAATCTGTAGCTTATATTTGACTTTAAATAAATAATACTTATTTGGTATCATGGTAAATCGATCATAGACTTATAACTTATAATCGTCTAGTATAAGACACATCCTGCAGTGTACATCATTGCTTAGGTCTAACCTTGGATGATATTTATATGCGCATATTATTAAGTAAAATCTGTTAGAAAAGAAAATAAGTTGCGTGTGACGACTATTACATACGGACATATTTTATTATTGAAATAGGACCTCGCCCGACGTTAGTTTCACTATCCATTACAAATATTATATGTATACAATCTCTTGTCGCATTCGAGTTGAATAAAACCGTAAAATAGAATTTACGCCACGCAACCTCAAACTCTTCTCTGGACATGAGTTTCCGTAAATCGATGCTGCCCCCCTCCCCCCGAGCCACGACCACCACCGACCCTAAGAGAAAAATAAATTAATAATAATAATAATAAACGTATTTTATCCTGTCGCGTTGTCCGGCTTAATCTGCATTTTCAAACGAGCCTATATTATAATAATGTAACCCACGCTGGAATGCCGGCGCACGGCGACGCAGACAAACTATCACACACATGAGGGCGCACTCATTAATAAGTTGTCGATTTATTGTCTGTGTATATATACGCATGTGATATAATATATGTACGCATATATATATACTACCGGTTTTACACATAATATTTTCTCTGTCCGTATGTACACAAGACAGTGATAAACGAAATTGGACGGGCGCATATAAAGGATGACCGACAGTGGATGGCAATCAGAAACCGCATCCAAAAAAACAATTTACTGGATCGTGACGTATATACGAAATACGAATACGCGTTAAATGACGTAAAACAGGGGATGGTATCAAGAGTGTGCTCGTTATTTTCAGGACGATCGTTCTCAGTAGATTTGCTGTAAACAATGCTATTTTTGAAATTTTAAAGTATACAACATTTTTGAGTAGATATACCTACCGAGGAATCAAAATCCTCTATAGTTTCAAGTAAAAAACTATCAAAACACAATACTGTTTAAAACAAAAGACTAAACCTGTGTATAATAGTTATAAATTTCAAACGATGGTTTTTTAATTAAGGAAATTAATTGATTTAGAATTTATTTAAAGCAAACAAATTTTAAATTAATGCGCATTAGAGTTTAAAAGTGCATTAGTATTAAAATACCCATTGAGTTTCAAACTTTTACAAAACTTGAAGACTCTATTGAATGTCAAGTAAAGACAGTAAAGTTATTAATTTAGGATTCTTTATTCAGTCAGTCATCTTTTACATCGAATAAAATAAAGTAAAATGGAGTAGATTGTTTTATTAAAAAAATCTACGCCGCAATTAATTTATACTCGCTTAATGGAATACATATCCCTCCTTTCATAATAATAATAAAAATATACGTTTATATTTTATTTAAATTTATTTTAAGTGATTCCGTGTTTTGATGTACAAAATCACTTAATATTTTTTTCTATATATTTAATAAAAATGCTAATAAACTAAAATATCGCCGAATAGAAAATTATTAATTTTTATCAAGTCGCTTTTGTATAAACATAAAAATAAAAAGATAAAAAGTAGGTAACTGTTCTGCTGTACAAATATACAGTAGATGTAGAGTGTATTTTGTCTTTGAACAACTAAAAGTCACTGTAATCTAAGTGTTGGTTTATTGAATTTTATGATAAAATACCAAAAACAATCCTGAGCGAACACGACCTGTCAATCTACATTACCAAGTTTAAATATTTTATGATATACTTATATTGTTATCATATTAATGGATTTATTACCATTAGTAATATGGAAGGTTGAATTCACTTTTGAAAAAATTATTATATTTATTATATTATCCATTTATAGAAAATGTTATTATAAACATTCGATGAAAATTTTAAGTATCTATAATTATTTGTTTTAGAATAACAATAAAATAAAGAATTCGATTTTGTGGAAAATTGGTATAAATTTGCGCCTTATTTTTTTGTTTTTCAAATAATTATTGAAATATCTATTGGGAATTTTTTATTTTGGACTTTTCAAATTACTAACCAGTACCAATTAGCTACCAGAAACCACCTTCAAAGTTGAAAATCTAATTACTTTTACTGCTCTAAAAGTTGATGATAAACTTAAATCAAAAATAAAATATACATCATTGTAAAATCAAAACACATTTCCACTCAGAATCTAAAATTAACTGTATCATATTTGTTTTTCTAGTATACCTAATCAAGTAATATATAATAGCACTATACGTGGTAGGTTATAGCGTATAGATAGACTCGTTTTAAACACATAATTTTTTTAATATCACACTTGATTCTAAATTGTATTGCTTGAATTTGAAAGATAGAAATTCGACTAAAAGAGAATGATTGTATTGAATTGCGTAAGTTATATAGCTACGTATAAAACCCGTATATCGTCCATTTTGATGCATCATTATTATACAACACGTATTCATATAGAAATATAGAATATGTATTATGTATAATACGCATTGTACCATTTACGTCGTATATATAGGACCCGCGTTGATACCCCTCGATACAAATTTTACCCTACATCAATAAATCATTGTGTCCCAAGTCCAAGTACCAATATATATTATTATTATTATTGTCGTCTCTGATAGAATATCAATCCTGCCATCATTCTTGGTACTTAATAGGAAAAAAAATCGTTTTTGTATTCTATCGGCCAAAGTAAAGTCGCGAAGTATATAATAATATAAGTGATAAGAAGAACCCTTTCGAGTTTCGGCACGAGTTCATTTACGTCTTTATATAATATATGATATATACAGCTAAAGTATATAAAATAACGGTTAAATGGATACAGTATTTGACCTTCCCGCGAACGAAATCTCCGTGCGTGGAATTTAAAAACAATTTATAGCATCGGTGCAAAATGAAAACCTGCCAACAGACGTCGGCTTTTGCTTGGGTTGCATTTAACGCTCACAAAAAGCGATTTGTCAAACAGTAAACGTAATATTTGGTATAAACACACGAGCTGTCAGACCACAGCAATATGTAATAATAGTAATAAGAAATCGCGATGTATTATAATATTATATGTGTTGTACGAATTGTCGGAAGGGAATGAATTTGGACCATAATTGAGTCTCCCGTTTAATCCCCAGCGCCCCAATATACGGTGTAAACAAGGGAGAGGTGACTCACGCGTTTCCGTCGGGTTAAAACACTCGGTTACTATTGTGCTTTTTGTAAGAAATATATATTGGATCGAGGTTTTTGATTTAGAACATTTTTGTTTTCTACAGTTATAACACAAAGTGCTATATCAAGCATGCTCACTCCCTTTTATCCTTGAATAATACATTTATTCAAATTCTGAGTTTTGGAATTTTTAAGTATTTTTAGGAGCGTATTTTAAAATACTTACATATTTTATATGATTTAAAGAAAATATACAAATTTTTTTTTTATTGAACTACCATTTTGACTGTAAATTGTTGAGCATATAATATTTTTTATAATTATTCGAAAATTATATAGTGATTAAAATAAATTAATTGAAAAATTATAGTTTATAAAAATTGTCAGAGCATTATAACTACTAGACTAAATATTACATTTATTGAAATTTCATGTAAAACCTTAAATTAATTATATAATACATTATAAAGTTTAATAACTTAAAAAACGATTCTTCAATGATACTCTTTAGTATACTTAAAAATTTCAAAGATTTGAATTTCAATAAATGTATTACCTAGCTTACTAAATGGTAAAAAGTGAATGCACATGCTTGATCAATAACCCTGTATTGGTTATATATTATATTATCGTTTATTACATTGTGTATATTATTAATACATTTTCAAAGACACAAAATGAGTACGAATCGATCTTTTCAGAATTTTTTATAGATACCTAACATTTTTTATTATTTAATGATTAATATACAATTCTCTAAAGATTACCTAATAAAAAAATGTAAAGTAGTTAACATAAATATAAAAATAAGGATACATTTCTCGTTTTATAAATATATAATATCTTTACAGCTAAAATAATTACCTTATCGTGTTACACTATCTATAAAATATAAATAAAGTTTGATTTGTTTGGCAGATATGCAAATATTGATACATAAATGTTTGATAGCAAAGTAAATAAAAAACTAAAAGACAATTATCTTACTTTGTATCTACATCATCCCACATAACCACGATCTTATAAAATGCATTATAAAATAAGTGGATTAAGTATAATTTTGTCAATACCTTTATTATATAAATTTAAATTTAATATTTGATTTCTAATTAAATGAATTGTGAAAATCTACTTATAAATATTTACTCTATACTAATAATTTATTCAAAATTACAATGTTTAAATAATTTAAATACAATTAATATTAAACTAACAACTTATTGTTATTATACTTCGATTTTTAATAGTTATAATTTCAAAATTAATTGTAATATTTTATATTTAAAATATGTTTTATGTTATCATAGCTTACTTGTAATGAACAGCGTTGTGTAGATTACGATTTTATAAAATTATTATTCATTTGATTTGTAGCTAATGAACTACACAAAGTTGTGTTTATTATAAAAAATAATTATAACATATAACTTAATGTTACTAATAAATATTTCTAGTCAATACTTCAGAGGATTTATTAGATATTTATGTTAACATTGTATAATATGTATCTATATAAATATAAAGTTTGAATATGAATACCCACGTGTTGTACTGTTGTATAAAGTTTTTGCAACAGATTACGTTAAGAATAACAATTTAAGCGTTCCTACCTACCTACTTAAACAAAACATTTTAACAAACTTTAACCAAATTTATGTAGGGATTAACGAGAACTATAGGGATACGTACAGCAGTAGGTATAGACGACAGACGTATAGTTGTTAATTATTAGAAGACGGATGCAATATGGATCAAAATAATGAACGTTTATTTTTTTCTACAAATAACTTCCAAAACAACATTAACGATTCTATTATAAACAAACAGTACTTTTGAAATCAGCCAATCACCGACTATTGCTGGTCGAACAAAACGAGAACATCTGCCGGTGATCGGGGCCTGCTCCTGTGAATGACACTAAGTCGGACCCGGGCGACACAATGGTTGTTGGTACCCAGGTAGACTATAGACAGAGGGGGGATGGTGACCTAAGCGCGTTTATGAAAGCGAAATTTATCCTCCTATCCTCCCCCATTCCAGCCGGATTTTAATATTTACGTCTGGGGGGAAAATGAAAAAAAGCCGATTTATATTAGACTTATCGGACCGCAAAATCGGAGCACGTGCTGCTTTACACCATTTCAGTAATTTTTTCTCAATTCCGAATATTATATGCGGTCCCCCCACATATGCTGCAAGGGGATGTCTCACGTCCAGTAAGAGCGTATTTCCGGGTTTCAACAGTTTAAACAAAAGGGTTACTTCCCCTTAAATATAAAAGGATTGTATTTACATATTAAACCTATATAGACCACGGACATATGTTTTTAAGTATCTGTAAAGTATTAATAGTATAAGTAATCGTTTTTATTGTAATTTTTTTTTTAACATTCAATAATATTTAGTTTTTTAAAAATTATTGTTCTAGTAGGTAAGCACTCAAATACCATAATTTTTGTATGCAGTTTTAGTTAAATTAAATCAATTATGTAAAATATATTTTATATTACAATAACTATTAGTACAGCAATTTTTCTATATTTTGAAAAAAATTTTTATATTATATTTAAATAATAAAATAGAATAATTTTTAACAAGATAATATCATGTTCAAAAATGTATTTACCATTTAATAATATTACAAATGTAAAATAAATTATTAGAGAAAACCAAAATATTTAATTTTAAACACATTTAAACATTCATAAGCACCGTTATCCGTGTACAAAATATATAGAAATGTATTTTGTAAAATGAACCACATTGGTATAATGATTATGGGAAAAAAATATTTGTTTGATTACCATAAAAATGTAGTTGGGAACCAAATAAAAATAAAAAAACTATTGATATGGGATTATTGAATTAAAAATAAAAAATATTTGAATATTTTTTTTATAAATATGTTTTCTCTTCTGTTTAGAAATCGTCGGTTAAGGTACATCAATTTATTATATACAAGAATATTTTTATTTTTTTTCATTTCTAGAATCTATTAAGATTAATAACAAAGTGTCTGATTAAGTTCATAAGAACGATTTAAGAAACGACATTATAATAATATCACATTAAAATAAAATTAATAAAAATGTATATTATTTAAACTCAATTATTTTCCAACATAGTTTTTTAATAAATATAATTTAGGCTTTAAATGATTAATTAAAAATATTAAAGAAATTATTTTCATTGAAATTAAATTTTTTATCGTTTCCGCCGTAATAGAAGTTATAATCTACCTATAAAAGAGCATAATTATTAAAACTTAAATGTAAATTGTTCAAACATATCACACACATCATGTTTTATATAATGTATATCTAAATATTTTTAATTTAAGAAATATTAAATACAGATATCACCTTTTGTATTGTACCTATTTTCATTATTAAAATATATATTTTTTCATTAAAGATGTCCTTTGAAGTGTATGATACGAGAAGTACATAATTTTCCTAACCAGCCGATCATTCAACACTAAAATATAATAACCCCAGAAACTGGTCCGCGGGGGCTTTGTCAACAATTCATATGCTTCTGATCGGGTATAGCACTAATGAACTATTATAAAGTTTTATAGCGTATTCCCTCGTCGGTCTCGTTGCGCTCGACAATAAACTTATTGATATTATATACGGTCAATTTGTTAAAACTAATAATAAAAAAAAAGAAAACCGAAGACGAAGTAATAAGAGAGAAAAAATGGAACCGGAGAAATGAGAGAAACGCGATTTATCGCGAAAACCGCGATAATGTTGTTCTGGCCGTTCTTGTCGAGGATAAGATTTCTCCAAGGGATTATATACTGCACAGCAGACGCACATACGTACACGCGTACGTGTAGGTCAACCCAACCCTGGGCAGGAAATTGTCCCTGGAGAGCCGTTTACCGGTTTCCATCGCGAAGATATTACGCGCCGCCCGCCTCGCCGAATAAACGTCCGCTCATAAATTCTAGGAGAGAAAAAAAATAAATCCGGAGGCACCCGCACAACCGGCGCGGGGACAACATTGCACTCGGACAATAATTTATTTTCATCGATTTGACATCGCGGATTGACGGCGTTCCTATTAATTAGGATTCGCGTGACATCGCGCGAGGAAAAATAACAGATGACAATTTATGCAATACGCATAATATTATAATAAAAAACATTTATAGTATGTATACCTAATGGCTAATATTTTGTTTATATTTATTATGTATATATGAGGTGTAGGTAGCAGCGTACCACTAACGCTCGCCAGATCGCCGGATTACCGGTTTTTTGTTCCTTCAACAATTTTATAGTAGTGGTGGGGGTGCGGGTTATGTGACAGTCATCATTGATGGATGACCCCCAGAACGTAGTTATACCCAGGTGTTGAATATCATTTAGAGAAACGGTTCGAAGTGTTTTTTAATAATACAACCGTACCATGGGACCACCGTTGATGAATATGCATTCAAAATAGGTATTTTTAGCGTCTCTCATCGCGGGCCTGAAGAGTTATCTTTTTATTTGTTTATATATGTATATACGATATTTTCCACCTCGCTGTGTAATTTATTTTATATGATTGGCATTAAATTTGAGGACAACGCAAACAAAATAAGACAATTCGTTTGTATAATATAAACATTCCAAAGTAATAAAATAACAAATGTACTTAAAACCAAATTAAATGTGCTATGGAGTAACAACAGTAAAAACCATATAAAACTAATGAAATAAGTTTACAGTCTTATGTTACCTATTTTAAATTAAGTATGAGTATTGAATGTATGACAATGTTATGACAAATAGAAAAAAAATTGTTAAATTTGATAACTTTATTTTTTTTTATAAAATATCATTTAACTTATATATATTTAATGCAATGATTTGTGCTAATATACTTGAAAGCAAACTACAATCTATAATGCCAGCCGTCAAGTTTATAATATGACAGTAGGCACTAAATAAAAATATTTCAAAATAGGAAGATAATATGTAAAATAAGGTTTTCTGTGAATATAACATTTTGTAACACAATAATAGTAAGAACCTGTTTGGACGCTCTCTAACAGCTTTTTACTTCTTACAGATACAACTATACGAAAAATGAATATTAATTTAGTAAGAAGTAATATACGTACTAACTAGATTATACTGAATATTGCGATTAATGTAAAAAATAAATATCACAATTGTAACAGTATGTAACACGAAAACAATATACTACACAGTTAGGTAGTTAACCGTATACCTATATGGTTAACTATTTTCTATTAATAAGGACTAAATTAAAAAAAAATCGTTACCTTCAGTCTCTGAAATTATATTATTATCATTGAAAAATCCTCCAGAGATGTTTAATCATTTAATGAGTAGGTATATCGTAGTACCTATCTATCTAAGTAAAAGTAGAGTTTGTTTTTTAATATAAATACAAGAACTAACTATACCAATTAAAAATATATACATATAAAGAATATATTTATATATTGGTTTTAAATGTTTGATTTTAATGGCGCCCGCTTGGAAAACATCAAAGAGATTGTTTCAAGTGGCTATTAACTTTCTTCCCTCTTTTTTTTTTTGTATAGCTTATAAACGGTATTTGTATTTTGTAAAAAAGTATATACATATTTGTGTTTAATTATTTTACTACATTTTAATATTGTGAATACCTATTTAAATAAAAAAATTAATAAACCATTAGTTTATAAGTAATATTAAAAACTGTTTATACATTACTTTTTAATTACTTTATTGTTATTCGTAAACTATTTATATTTTTGAACTATGTTTACTTGACTTAAGTATGATATATGTATAATGACTATTGATATATACATAATTTGTTAAACACAGATTTATATTGAATAAAATAATATTAGAAATAATGAGATTTTATAAGCAAAATCATTATTAAGTATAATACAGTATAATATGTATACTCAATACTTACATTTTAGCTTACAAAGAGAAAAAAGAAATAAAAACGCTTTTTGTGAAGACTTATGTTCGCGCTTGGAATATTTTCGTAAATTTAATACATTCAAATGCATTCCTTTTATGCATAATTATTTTTAAACTAAAGCTGTAATTAGATAGAATATTTTGTAAGTGTTGACGGACTATCAATCACTTGGCGCAATGATGCACATTGCATCGTTACATTTGTAGTATTATAATAAGGTGTCTTTAATTCAATTATCTTTTATACAATTACATTAAAAGATTAATGATACATCTACGATAATTATGAGTAACAATACTATAATAGGTGTACACACAATATACATTAAATAGATGTAATTATATAAACAATAAACAACCAGTGTTGTCCGCTATTCAAACATTTACAATTGTACGTGTAACTCTGTTAGGTTGGTCAGCGATTGTCTCCATACGTTCTTGCTGATGTTTCATAACCATAAAACTTGTACTTTCAGTTTTAGTTTTTTCTTGTTGTTTTCCAATACAGAAAGTTAGGTATAATATTTAAATATTGTATAATATTGTTCGCAAAAAAAAAAATAACATTTTAAATTAATTAAATAACGATAACCATGTAGTATGTACCCGAATTTATAATACACTACAATAATAATTAATATAGTGCAGTCACAAGTCTCACATGAAGAGCGCCCTCTATCGGTAATCGTTCTACGTGTACAAAAGGCCAGTGTATTAATATAAAGTCTATGAAAATTCAAAATAACACATATTTAGTTGTTAGTCAACTCGTAAAAGAAGTATGTAGTCAGCGCGACGTATTGACAACCAGGAACCAAACAGCAACGAGTTAGTACGACCAAAAGAATATGAATACAGGTACATTAGGTAGACAGAATACATTAAGTATCAGGTAGACAAAACTAACCATTCGACAATATTCAAATTATTTGATAAAGCTCTGAGTATATTGTGGCCTGAATGAGTTGAGTATGATAATGTTTTATTGTTTGTAAGCGATGCAGCCCCGTATATGGTTGAGGCGAGTAAAGCTATACAAACACTATTTAAAAGTTATTCATATGACCTGCCTTGCACATGCATTTCACAGGTTCGCTGAAAAAGTTCATGACGAATTTTCAAAAGTAAATAAGGTAGTATCTTCAGTTAATAAAGTATTTCGAAAATCGCCCTTACGTATAAAAACATTTTTAAATATGACAAAAAACGAGATTCCTTTACCACCTGAATCAATATTAATGAGATGGGGAACTTGGATAGATGCTACCATGATGTACTATTGTGAACATTTGGAGAACATTCAGTTAGTTATAAAAACATTCGACAGCGATGATGCAATATCAATTAAGACGGCCAAAAGGTATTTGAAAAAGAATAACTTTTAGTGTAACTTGACATTTATTAAATCAAATTTCGGATTTTTACCCAAATCCGAAATCTAACATTTTTAGAAAAGAAAAGATAAAATTATCCGATTCATTAAAATTTACCGAAGATGCGTAAAATTAAATTGTGGTCTTTAAATGTACAAAAGGTAAAGAAGTCATATAGAAGTTAAATAACGTTTTAGAAAAGAATCTTAGTTACAAGCTTTATTAAAAATTTCAAAAATTTTAAACGGAAAAGTTGAAGATATGGAAGGATTGTCTGAGAAATTGACAAGTAATGATCTATTTTATTTTTGTATGTTCCAATATCGTCTGTAGATGTCGAAAGAAATTTTTTGGTGCATAAAATTTTATTGTAGAGTAATCGTTGGTAGATTCACGTTTGAAAACATCAGAACATATTTCATCGTGCAGTGTAATTTTTAAGGTAAAATATTAATAATAATTAAAACATTTAAATATTTAAACAATGTTTTGTTTTTACTTTACGATTGGAAGACATGGAATAAGACTAAAAATTAAACCAATTACTTTTTAAAAATTTAATTTATTAAATAATTTTCTATTCAAGTTTCAATAATAAAATAAATATTTAATTTTATTACATATTTATTATACTTAATTTCTTTTTGCATATCTTAGTGCATATTCGGTTATTTTTAGGCGCATATTTGGGTATTTTTAGAGTTAAAAAAGTTCCTACAAAGAGCTCCCTAAGCCTAGTTATAACATATCACTAGTCTCAGATGAATAAATTTTAATTAATTAAATTAAATGTAGAAAGTTTTTTGTGGAATATTTGTTTGACTAAAATCAATGTCGATTTTATGATTAAAATATTTAAGTTTTAACATTTGTAAACATACATTTTACCTTTGTAAACGCTGACATAGTTATCTAGTATGGATCAGCATATTTCAAAGGAAAAAAATAGGTTAATTTACAACTAGCCTTGGTGACTATTGGTATATCGACTATATTGTATGTAAAATGTTATTTTTGATAATAATTTGATTTATCAGTTATATTGTCACCTTATCGTGTTCTTTAAATTATTATGGATATTGGAATTCGATATGAGATAAATTTATCGTCTTTTGTACTTGCGTATATATATTCACGTAATAAAAATACTACAATATTGCTACATTATATGAAGTCTAAATAACAAAAAACGATTGTTGAATTTCATATACGTAACACCTATAATAATTTTGTCTATAGAGATTCAACTTAAATTTAATATCTTATGTTTCTGTTTTACCAATTTTAAAAGCCATTTTCTGTTGTGAGTACAAAAACCCATTTAGATTTAAGTGCCATGTCATTTTCACCTTTAGACATACGAGTTCACACGTCTCGTGATCCATCATTGTTGTATCATTTTTCACCCTGAGCCATGTGCAAAGTACATTTCCTGAATACTTGGAAAACCAAATAAGTTGAAATTGAGTTTGAAGGGTGTTCACTGTTCACTGTTCATAGTTTGGAAACTGATGCGATTTTTAACTCTTATTTCCCCCCAATATCTTCAGGAGCAGTCAACTATGATAAATACAAGTGTCAATGCATGATTTGTTCCCTCGTGGTTTTTGGCCCGAGGGCTTCGAGAACAATTATTCTTCTTTTCGCTATTTTTTTTAATGATTTGCTAAAAGATTCATGACAACGATGATGAAAAATTTAAATCTTAACCACTTTCTTACGGAGTGCTTGATACACAGTGATTACATTTGAAAATTTGAAATATTACCAAAGCTTAAGTAATGGGATGTGAATATTATGCTTCATCGTACCTACATTTTTATCATAGAACATAATATAAATGATAAACTCGCAATGTACAGATACAGGTATTTTTTAATTATTTTAGACATGATATGGTATTATTCGTATTATAATTTTGTCGAGTAAAAAGATTAATAATTATAATACATATGAGTTATAAGAACGGTATACCAAATACTATACGATAATAGCTTATTATGAAAATTGCGAACAGTTTTCTATCTTTATGTGTTTGTAAAAATATTATTTTTATTTTGGAAAAAATACAATCTTTAAATATATTTACGATGGGAATTTTCAATAATACATTTATATTTATGATAGGGAAAAATACACTTTAGGAGAAACTACCCCTTTTTAGGGGCATTCCTATATACAAAAATCTAAAATAAAACAATCATTATTTGTTATTTTTACAAGGCAAATTACATTCTATAGATTTGCTCAAACATCAAACATAATAATTGGAAAAGAGCAAATATTATCAGAAATTTTGAGTTATTAACTGTGGTTCTCGTATAGGTAGGTAATATTTTTTGTTAGAAGGGAAACCCAGTCATATATTAACAACGATGACAAATCTCTTGTTTTGGTATTAATTAAAATAATATATATATATATTTAATACTTTAGGTACCCGTTTTACTTTTTCTCTTTTTACGGTCAAATAGCTCTTTTTGGATAATATTAACGTTGTGTTATTCACTTGTGTGTACCTATCTTTTGTCCCATGTGTTTAATTAGTCAAGCCCGCAACAATAGAACATGTACATACATATGCACTTATACATGTATATAGGTATGAATCGAGTTTTTGAAAAACCCATATCACGTTTATGGAAAGCAAAGAAAAATAATAATGACCAGTGGTTTATTGCTAATGACGATGTTAACGTAGTGACTATATGTATAATTTGCTCCAGATAAAACGGGTTTTGGTCAGCAGCCGCGAATACAAGAGGGAATATCGTACGTTATAACTACTTTCCTGCAGGCTAAATCGTAGGTGTTATCAGTTTTGGCATACACACACGTTAAACATATAATTGTGTACATAATATAATATAATTTAATATTATGTTAGGTATATTATACGCGCAGCGGCGGCGGTGTCTTTGTGTTGTCCACTGAGGTATAAAAAATAAAATAATAATACAGACTTGACCGCACGTTACAGGGTGAACTCGATATCGATAAACACATATATTATGTACATAGGATTATATGAAGGTTTTTAATGCGTTGAATAATAATATCCGTTTAAAACAGAGCTGCTTATATTATTTTTATATTATACCAAACCTTATATTTTGTAACTACCTATATTTTTTTTAACCGTCAATCACAAGTTATTCGACCGGAGGACACGATTTGCCGAATTACCATATAATCTTTGCACGGAGAGCATGTCTGCCGAAAAAAAATTGTAAAAATAATAAAACAGAATAGTTTACCCTATATTATAATAACGCCGACGCAACGTGCCCCGGGCACTATAGTATAGTCAACGTTTGTAATAATGAAAAGTAACATATTTAAAATCAAGTAACTGCTGGCAGATCGTTTGTACAACAACAGCAAAGTGTGTATATATAATAAAACATAATCATAACGCGATAAAAATGGTGTTTTATACAGTCATATAGGTATATTACACACACACACACACGCGCGCGCGTGCATTGCCGCATTGAAAATAAAAAAAAATATTTTGCATATTAGTATATGCTCGCTTTGAATAACAACGCATACGCATGCTTTTTATTCAAAAACCGTTTGACTCAGGTACGTTTTAAAAATATAAAATTTTTATTATAAAAGTATTGTTTGTAATATGTTTTTATATATTATACTTATTATGTCTACTACCATTTAACCGTGATGGTGGTAAATGATCAACAGTAATCTTTATCATAGAATATTTGTAATACATATATTTTGTATTAAATTATTGTTGTTGATTGATAACAGGTTTCAAAGAAATTTATATTTTGATGTTATTTTTGGTACAAAATAAATTTGTTTATTTGCGTATTTACATAAATATATTAAATATATAGTAGAATATTACAACCAAGAAGAGAAATAATGAAATAAATGCTTCCCTATATTTTTAAAATTGTTTATAAAAATAACTTTAAAAGCTGAATAAAAGTTTTTAATTTAATTATGAATATAGCTCACTAACGCAAGTGTAAGCGAACATAACTTTAATGATAGGCATGGAATCATTACACAGTCAAAATGTCAAAATAAACAAAACTAACATAAAGAGTAGATACCTCAAGCTATAAATCAAGTTGCCAATAAAAACACAAGTGAAACACTAAAATAATAATTTATTGTTGGTAAGTAATTATTTATACCACTATAGTGTTCTTAGTTAATAAGTTAACCAATTAATTTTAAATATAATGTTTAAAATATATTTTGTAATATACAATTATTAGTTAACAAAATATTTTTTCCGATCACTTACATTATAATATTCAACGAACTATACTGTAACACTACAGTAGTACAAATCTAAATTTGCTATATAATTTATAACAATATTACAAAGTATTAAATTCTTATTTATACAGCCTTAAAACTCGACCTCTATTATAATTTATTTCCATTTTTAAAAAATCTATGGATACTTAAGACTTTGGAACACTTAAATTATTTATATAACATAGGTTTACGGGGACTCGCAGACAAGAGAACCACTCGAAAAAAAAACAAGTGAGAGGGCAGCGAGAAACATATCCCTTTCCATTTTTAAGCACCTAGCATTATGGCTGTTTCCACGCAGAAGTCCATTAGTCACAGGGGCCTTTTTACACACATCCATCAGAGTCGCAAGCCCTCCTCACATCAATAGTATAACGATTGTATACATCACACGCACCCTGTGTGTTGGATTAGGACGGGAGGTAGACAACTTTGACTCGTCCAATGGCCAAGCCCCCCGAGATAAAGAAGTCCGTTCATGCAGGGCGCACGGTACGCGTTGATATAGGAACAGCGTGAGTGTAGGGGTGTAATCCGTTTTTACTGGAAACGGATCAATTTGTCTAACCTTTGCCCCGGGCTACGGTAAATATCGTCCAGTTTGGTCTCATTCCCGGTCCAGTCAGATGTATCCGGTTGAAATAAATCGCTTCGGATTTTAAAAACTGTGTGATCGTATGCGTTGAAAGGATTTTACGAGCTATAAACGAATTCTCCAGAGACCCCAGAAATAAGTTTGTTTTTTGCTAAAAAAGACACGACGATTGACAATTCGTTTGTTTTATTCTACGAAATATCCGTTTTGTCTTAACTTCCGAAGTAAAACCGTATTTCCGTGTTTGCATGAAAAGTAAATGTTTAGTTGAAAGGATGATAATCCAAAGAGAATTCAGTCGTATTATGCCTTTATCGATTGATTTTAAAATTGAAAACAATAATATATTTGTTATAAGTCAAATAAACCTGATTTTTCTTATTCTGTAATAATATTATAATGATATCTTTTTAAGTTATAATAGTATGATAATATTTTAGCAATTAAAAAGTAAATTATTTTTAATTAAATATTTAATATACTGCGTAATATATATCATACTGACGTACTATATAGAAAATAGTTTAAAATAATAAAATATATAAGTTTAAAGATTTATGAATACATATAACACATAATATAGGTATGGGTTTGCATAAGATTTAAAACTTGTTTATCCATTTGAAGATAAAACGAGTTTTTAAAGATTTGTATAGGCTCGTGTTATATTTTATAAAATATATAAAATGTGTTTGTTGTAATCTTAAAAATCTTAATATTTTATAAATATAGACTTGACCACACAAAATATTAATTAGGTATGTATTTTAGTTGGCTGATTTAAAACGTATAACACGAAACCATCGCATTAATAATACTAAATAGGTACCATGAAGAAATCAGCAAGTTATATATGAAGCATGAAAATGTTTCTTAAAACATCATTAAAATGTAAGTAAAAAATATGGATGTACGATAATGATATAACTTCTAATATAAATAATTATAACCATAAAAATAGTGTAATATAATGAAGTTAAAGATTTGCAGTTTAGTAGTTGTTATAGAATTGTGAGATATAATAAAACCTTTTACTAAATTTGATTAACAGGGGAATATATCAAAAGCCAAAATTAATTATCATTCCGTAGGTCTTCATTTAAATTTTAATCAAATAATCCGTGTACGGAAGGACTCACCTCAGAGGCCCAAAATGGCAAAGGTTAAGGGGCTGCGTGAATACATTATTAATAATCAAACTTTAAGAAGTCTTCTACCATTAAGCTTTCAATGTTTAAACTTAGTTATTATGTATAACAAAGCTTACCGATATATTTAAGTCATAAAATTGTTTATGTTAAACATAACTGAAGTGCGTATACTTTGAATACATATATGTTTGAACAATTCGTTTTTCTTACTATCAAGTTATAACACAAAGAGATTAATCGTTAAATAAAACATAATTTATAAAATATTATGTATTAAAAAACTATAAATGTGTGAATAACTTTTATAACTTTGTTATATATGTGAGTTTAAATAATATAATAACAATAATTTAAGAAATCCTCAAGATATGTGAAAATAGAATAAAAATGGTGTGCTTGTACTTGTACAATTTATGTGTTTAAATTGTACATTCTCAATTGCAAAAAATATTTCAAAAGGCGTATAAAGTATAATAGAATAATTATTCACGTCTACACATTTATATGCTAATTACGATGTCCACACTTATATTTATCGTTTTATTAATAAATAGTGATCGAGTGAATTATCTCTCCTCGCTTTATGTTTAAATAAAAAATTTCAAAACACGTTCCAAGATCACCTTTCAAAATATTGAATGTTTAATTCCCATTTAAATAAATAGGACCATTATTTATTTCTTATAATTTATATTATATTTACGTGAATCTATAAGCAGAGTACCTACATTGAATAATTGAATCACAAAAGGATATAGAGTACTAATTTGTATTAACAGTGGGTATACCGTATACTAGCACATTTGATTCAAAAATTGTTTTTAAGTGGATTATAATAATTATAAATTATTTTAGAGAAGAAAAATGTATTCTTACTTCACTTTTAAAAAATGCAAACATTACGTGCCTAATATGAATAATATATCGATATGATTTAATACTTTTAATTCGTATGCAAAACACCGTTTTAATTGTCTTGTTTATTGCCTGTTTTCTCGTGTCATTCGATTACTTTGATCCCCTATTATCGTTAGATCTTAGCCTCTTAATCTCACCATAAGTCACGTTTGGGCAATAATGTAACCCCCCCCCCCCCCCCGGTAGTTTTTTTATCCGAACAACATATAGTCGGTTTATTGATAGCGCTTCACCCGTGTTCGTGAATCATAAGCGAGGATCTCACCATACTATCAGCATATTATATACCCGGTATCTTTAAATCCTCACGATTTTTCAATTTTCTTTTCTTTATTATTAGTATTATATTACATTTTTTTTTATCACAAAGGGAAGTCTGCATAAATAAACCATCCTGCTGACCTGAAATAGCACATTTCACATATGAACAACCAACAGTCCTCTATAACGAAATATTATCACGTTGACACTCGTATATATTATATTAAAAAAATAATAAATAAAAGAAACATAACAAAAAATGGTGTTCAATTAAAAAACGATCATGGATAGTGCGATGGTAAAGAATTGTATAATATAAGTTTTCATTGAATTATCAAGAAAAAAATATGTCGATAGAGCCAATCGAGGGAATTATATGTATATTAAGTAAAAGCCAACTTACTAATATATATTTTTGTTATAGCTGTTGACAGACGTGCCATACATGGTATTTATATAATATGCGTTTAAAAATATTTTTAAGGTGTATACTAATTAAATAAAATAATTTTAAAAGTGTAAACGCTAATATAGTACTATAATTATATGAAACTCCTTACATGAATTGCTTTTTTACTTATAATATGAATCATGATTTCACCACTATTATTGTAACCTATGAAGGTACTAATGTTATCACTGTTTTTTACATCTAAAATAGAGGAAAAATAATTACCTACCTTTACAAGCCTTTCGATGTGTTATGGGCTTAGTAGGATCCCTGTAGTATCCCTCCTTGCAGTAATGACAGTATCTACCAGCTGTGAAATGTCTACACTTAAGGCACACGCCACCACTCACCCTACCCGACAGTTTGTACAGCTCCATGTCGAACCGACATCGTTTTGCATGTTCGTTGCAGTTACAAGCTGCAATCATAAAAAAATACTATTATTATTATATCCATTTTACATTATTCATTTATAGAGATACCGTTATTATTATAAACGCATAATGTAACCACTAATCATGCATAGGACTTACACAATGCGTAGTGCATGCGAGGTAGGCACATTTGATTTTATAAGTTTATGTATTATTCTACATATTTTAAACTTGATAAATATACTAAAAAAACAAACCACAATAATTCTAAAAATAAATTCAAAAAGATTTAAAAACAATTTTTATGTACTTGACAATTTCTTCTGAAAAAATATATGAATCATTTAATCAATTCAATATGCTTATAAGTTTATAACACAACGTTTTGTTTTTTTACTCCTATGTAGGTATATTTATTATTAGTTAATATATTATATTAGTATGATTGATTTAGGTAGAAAAATATTGGTTTACCTATATTTAAATAATTTGAAAGTATTACAATTGAAATTATTTTAATTTAAAAACTGATTTATGATTGTAATATATTATTATAAACGCAAGGCTTAATAACTACTTCCCTTAAAAGGCCAATTGTTTTAATTGTATGAAGTTGCTTTTATGTCTATAGTAATAATTGTGAATTCACATTTTAAAAAGTTCCGACTTCTTGACAAATTCACCTTCGTTTGCTCGTTAATTTTTGACTCACGTTTATGGTTTGTTACACCTCCTGGTGGTATAACCATCATAAGGAAACTTCTAACAATTTCTGTTGAGTTTTTACTTTTATGTAGAACTTAAATATTCACCCATGCATATTAAAAGAAAAAATGTTCATCTTTGATCCAGGGGCTTGTAGAAAAACAATATTGTATGTAAACATCAGTCTATTCAAATTTGCTGTAATTAAATGTTTTAGTATTAACTATTAGTAAAGGTACCATTGCCATTTCAAATTAAAACAATAAAAGTATAAAACAATTTATATATATATTTTTACTTATTAGATATTTTAAAGTATGCAACTCTAGATATTTTTTAGCGTGTTCATTAAATATTTCAAAATCATATTTTAAGACTGTCTAAAAAGAGTAGTGTTATATTCCCTAAAAAAGAACCTAATTAAGTTTTAAATTACTGCACGAAAAACCATGTTAACATAATGATATACAATAAAATAAACCTAACCAACTTAACATTTATGGCTTTTTCTAGTTTTTAACTACCGACGCACGACAACTCATTTACATTTAGAATAGTCTTACTTAACTTAGGGTATGTAAGTTAATTTTTTTTATTTTAGCTTTATATTTTATTCTTGGCTATTTGCAAAACTTGTAATATCAAAAATAAATTATATAGCATCAACAATTTTCTGTAGGTAACGCATTATTTTTATGAGACAATTTGTTTATTACTAATCATAAATATTTTTTAATATTGATGTAACAAGCGAATGTATAATAAAATTTAAACATTCGGATAGTACTCAAAGGAATGAAATATTTATGAAGAATGATGACAGATGAAAGATGATGAAAAAAAGTCAAGAGTTTGTCACATATTAATATACTCTCTATATATAGACATGATATTTAGGGTCGGTTAGTGAATGAAGCTGTGAGGGTTAAGGTTTAAATAGTTCCGGTAATTCACAATATACCACCATATTCATATAAAAATAAGTAGGAATATACTACAATAATTACTAGCTAGTACAATAGTAGTTATAACATTAAAAACTGTATCATCTTAAAGAAATATTTCGATTTTATTCACGATCGAAAAATTACTATAAAATAAAATATGATCGTTTATAATATGTAATAAAATTATTATTATTAAAGTTTAAATTTGTCTGTACATATTGTATTGGCACACATTATATTGTTATTACATCTATTACTTATGTTTAACTTATAAATTAAACACGAAAAATACTAAAACCGTCTCACAAATATTCTTTTAATACCAGTCGTCAAATAATATATTATAATGTTATTCTCCCGAGTTTTTCTGAAGTAATTATGAATGGTGTAGATTATATAATAAACTGTGGTCTGCTCTAATACGTAAATACATATTAAGCGTATTATGTGTATTAAAAATGTATATTTTATCTTTATGCTTTGAATATTATTATCATCATCAATATCCCACTCAAGGAAATATCAAACAAATCAGTACGAAAAGATTATAGGATTGAACAAATATAATCTGGTACATGTAAATTGTAATGTACACATATAATTAATGAAACTAGTATCGATTGTACATATCAATACTATCTGCGATACACTTAAAAAAAACCGTAGATATACCTATCTACCTACTTTGTGAACGAACCCGACATCCGTTAACACTCGTACATTAAGTGCGTGAGTACCTATTACACTAATAATCGTTCATAGAAATAATGACTGGATTGTAAAATGTGTATAATGAAAATTAAAAATGCAAAATCAGTAATTATGTATTATCACCTACTCAAAATGCTGTGCTGTGCTGTCTGACGTGTGTGCATCGCCAGTAATCCGGAACCATACGTGTGTAAATCATGGGCGGACGACGGCGGCAGCGGCGAAATACTGGACAGTTACGACACGTATGGCCTACAGGTATAATACGCATGACCACTATTAGTCAGAGGCGGTTTAAAATACCACGAAATCATGGTCAATTAACTAATTAAATCGAAATGCAGAGGAAGGGTTTCAGATCGGATCTAAAAAGCCTCTGGAATTATCATAATACCACATTATACATTATTGTATACTGAAAAAGCGTGATTGTGAGCGTGTGTTTGCGTGCGCGTGTAAATGTAGAGGTAGACTACCTATACATATTATTATAGGAGTAGCCAGATGGAATAAAACAGAGTGACCTACAGCTGCAATTACAAACGATCGGAAGCGAAATCCGTGCGAGTCAGTACCTACGTATTTTCTAGACTATACAGACGTCAATAATGTCTTAGGCTAATTGCTCGGTATTAAATCTTCCATGTAATTGAATTCCTTAGTGACAGCCAAGCCAACGCGATCGGATATAATGATAATAATAGAAGAGTCGAAAGACTCGCACGGGCCCGATAAATTTCAAATGCGCATAAATAAAAATCTAGGCGACGTCGTGCATGTATAATATAGTAAGAAAGTTTGCTGGTGTTGGTTATGATTTGCGATTTTTGTCAGAAAATTTTACAACCTATGCCTACAATAAAAAGGGAAATCACCATTTAAGCAATTCACACGGTTATTAGATTTCGTTTTCTCGAATACAAAATTAAAATTAGTTTTCCCATACACATTTTATACTAACTACTGGAAAGTAAGAAGGTTATGTTAATTTTATAACACTGTGTTAAACTTAAGTACGTACGATATCGAGAATAACTTTAAATCAAATATTTTAAGACATTAGACTATAAAAAATGACCATATTTATTTAAAACAGTTTTTTTTACTGTAAAATCAAATTATCTCAGTTCAACTAATTTTGAAAACATAATACAACATAATATTGAAGTGTATTTATATATTATAAATGTTTAGTAGAATTATTATAAAACAACATTACACTCTAAAATTATAATATAATGTTTCTTAAATATTATTATGTTCTTACTATAAATATAAATTTACCTTTTATCTAAGGTTATTTGCTAGGATAATTGAAAATGTTAAACATTATATTGGAGAAAACATTTTTATACAATATCAATAAGTAAATAAACCCAAAATTAAAAAAAAATCTATGAATACCTAAATTAAAAATAATTCGATTCGTTCGTGATGGTGCATTGAATATATTCTATTAACCAAATATTAATTTCAACATATTTTATTACCTAGTAAAAAAAAAATTGATTATATATTATTTATTCGACAATAATTGCTATTATACTACAATATTATAATATAGTTATTATCATTATTACGGTTAATGTTGTTATTACTATTACCTAAGACCATTATTATTATTATTTATTACTGTCATATATTTCCATATTAATACACCAGACTTATAAACGTATACTACAATATATTAATCGTACTATCTAATTTTACGTATGTAGCTTGTATAATATAATATTAACATTTTGTTAATTTTTTTTTCTTATATACAATAATACAATATTATACGTTGTACAATTATAAATAAATATAGCACTATGGTTAAGTTGTTGAAGCGAAAATTATTAAAATATAAAGCTGTATATTAAAAATTGAAACTATCAATCCGATTATGTTTTTTTTTTTTTTTTAATAAAGATGAGTTTTTGTCTGTTGACAAAAAACCAAGTTATTAGGTATAATATACAATAATATATATTAGCAGTAATTTGTTTTAAGGAATTTAATCTTAAAAAAAAAAAAAGATAATAAATATATACTCGTAATTTAAAATCCCCATGACATATAAATGTTGTAATTTATTGGATTTTTATTCAACATTTTTTTAAGAAAGTTAAATTTGTAATCTTTAGGTGTCTCGAAAACGACGTAAAATATTACTTTTGGCAAAGCCTATAGATATGCCAAAATAATAAACAAGACATTGGTAGAAAAAAATTTCTTTTTTAAAATACTAAAAATATGATATCAATGAATTTAAAATAGTTAAATAGCTTCTTAAAAATGATAACAGTTTAGTTAATAACGCCGAATCGTCTGTTCACCAACAATCAATTTGAAGCTCATTAACGTGTAATAACAAAGTTACAACTGGATAGAAAACTAAGCCATTATTATTATTACTGTAAAACTTTACCATACAGGTAATTGAAGTACTTGAGAAGTTGAGAATAGGTCTAGTGGTTGAAAAATAAAAAACTGTTAAAACTAAAAGTCTGGCACGAGAAACGTGCGATATCGGGGACGAGTGTCGAAATAATAGTTTATAATCATTGAAAGAATCCGTTTTTATCAAGTACTTTCCAATGTATGTATACATTATAATAGTCACTATGACTACATATATAGGTAGGTTCTATATGTATACAGCACCCACACCTACGTTTACAAATGAATTATGGATGTACGTTTGTAACCGCCGTTAGGTACTGGTTATGAAATTTAACCGTAGAAATCAATATTTTATTATTATTACTATTATGACGATGAATGCAAGTATTGTAGAACAGTAAAGTGCAGTAATACTATACTGTACATACTATTATACGAATATCTATGACCGAAAACGGCCACAGAAAAAATTCACATCGAGTGGGTTGCATAACGATACGCGCGAACAGGTAAGATAGACAGATGGATGGAGTGGTGACAAACTTGTGAAGCGGAAACTGACTTCTTTGGCACAAAACAGCAAACATTGGTACCTATATATACATAAGTACATATAGGAAGAATATACAAATACATGCTGGAGGCAGGGAAACAGATTATTGCCACACAAATCAAAATATTACGGTATAGACGTCGTCGCCAGTACACAATGTACGTAGGTACATAGAAAATGTACTATATTAAACGAAAATAACTTTTAAAAATTTATTATAAAGAACTTTGCGTCTTTATACGACGAGATTCGTTTAACTATCTTGTTTATAAGTCCCATGGGCATAAGAAATATTATTTAATAGATTATTCAGAAAATCAAATAATGTGGAAAAGTATAATACAATTTTATACAGAGATTTAATTGGTATTACAATAAGTGGAAATTATTTTGTTGCCTACTTTATTATTGTAATTTGTACTATCATACGTATAGTATTAACATTGGAAAAATTTCTATACGAAGAGAGCAAAGGGCGAAGAAAAACAACAAGAAGATACAGAATTATCATCGTAATGAACTATATATAACCTACATAAAATAATTTGCAGTGGTGGTTTTACGATGGCTAGAAGTGTAGCTGTGCAGAGTGGGTCCCGGAGCCCCTCTTGACCTGTATAAATGTGTATTATAATAGTTATTAAATCATGAACAATTTATTATAAATAAAAATTATTTCATACATAGATAGGTATGAAGTGAAGCACATACAATTACTTCTCAAGTAGGTATCAATCAACTGAAAAATATTTGTGTGTAAAATATTTTAATCCCCCTTTTTTCTTTTAATAAAGCTCATGCATAAGCCCTCCTATCAAATAAATTCTTTTAAAAACTAAAGATATCATGTTAATAGTTGATATTGACTATTGTATCATAAACAATTTTATGTTTTCGCAAATTGTTACAAAAATTGTTTTCAGTTATGGCGCTGAGCTTCGGCATCAAAATAAATTAAATTATAAAGAGTTACCTGGTACATAATTATTGAAAAGCCGATTTGAAAGAAATTTTGATCGCGTTTGTGAAGATAATATTGTAATATCTGCGTTACAATATTATAGTTAGGTACAACTGAGGTATTTTAACAAGCTAAAATAAACATTCTCTTGTATAAAATATTTTAAACATTCGTCTAAATTTAGATTTTATTCAATAAAATATTAACAAACTCGCGTATCTATATATTTATTAATTAGACAATAGTTGAATAATTATGTAGAATTGGATTTTTATTATGCCACTGTATTTTTTTTTTTTTTTGTAAAATTTGAAAAAGCAGAGATAAACTTAAGTGTTGAAAAGAAAAAGGTCAACAGTAATAGCAATTAAGTACGTTAACCCTTGAACCAGGCTATTTAATAAAACAAAACATGTAAAAAGTAAAAGTTTTCATGTTAAATATTGTGTGATGTATCAGCAAAGTTCTGGCTATAATTTTGTAAAACAATATGCGCAAAGTTTGGCAGAGAAAATAGATGTTCTTTTTCATCCGGAGGTAATATTCAAAGAACTCCAGTGGAGCAATATTTTATTAATTTTAGTACTGAAAGTAATGAAAGGTTTTTTATATATAAACAAAACTAACTAAAGAGTAAAGATATTGTAAAACACAGTTCAAAGTACCAGTATACAAAAAGCGGGTACCTAATTTAAGTTTATTGTTTCAGAGAATGTTAGTTTTTTTACAACGAATACTCAAGATTTTATAGACATTGTGCAATACATAGACATTGTGAACAAAAATATAATATAATACATTTTATATACTGAATTCTCAAACTCGAGTAGAATATATATTTAAATTTATATTACAAATTATATAGGTACTGAGTAAAATATTATACCTATAATAATAATACTGTATAAATAATATTTTTCTGTACCTACTTCAGTTAAACTTCAGTTAAATTTTTAGACACAATAAATAAATCGAAGATAAACTGTATATGTATTAGTAAATTATGGAAAAAATTATGATGTATTATGATAACCAGTTTTTTTTAAAATATCAAATTTTAATAAAAATATTTTTCAAAACGTAAAAGTAAAAAGTATATATTTCTTATGATAATATCCACCTACATTTATGATTGAAATCATAGTACATGTTATTAAGTTATCATTAAACATTTGTTTTAATTTTTATTTTATAGGTCATGGTTAAAATATAACTGGGGTTCCAGATGTAATTATGACGAATAACGTATATGTAAGAGTATAGATACATCATCTTGAAAACCTTATCTTAGCATGTATTACAAAGGATGGTCATTATTAATTATTTGGCAGTGTACTGACTGTTGTTGTCTACCGTGGTCGCTAAAAACATTGGGCGAAGGCACTTGGGATACAGAAAAAGTCCTAATATATCTATTTCGAGACACCGGCTTGGCTAACTTCCATTGAGGAAACAGAGAATGTGGCTTTTTTGTCGATTTCACTCTATCTTCACTCCTTCTCTTTTTAGGACCTATTATGACATCTGCAGTGATCCTGATTAATGACAACATCCTATACACAGAGTTATAGAACAGAGGTCGAAAAACAACAAATGCCTTAGAAAGAAAAAAAAGAGTTATAACTTTTGAGGGACCTTCAGAAACCTCGATAAAACGTCCGCCCTTCGTTTTTGGTTCCAGAAACAAGACAGACAGTGTTATTGGGCTATTTGTCAATGTGGTATTTGTCTGAAACTTCATTTGACACTTTATAAACCTGGAATATTAATATACTTTTTCAATTAAAATTCCGTAACTTTCAGACAGCTATAGTGGACAATAGAATGCTGCTTGACGAAGATTAAAAGTTGATCACTTCGAATAACAAATTATAATTACTGTGTAGCTCAAAAATATGAAAATTTAAACATTTTGGGAACAAAACCGTTTTTAAAATTGGAACATTATATTTAAATACAACTATATTCAATTCATAACAACTATCAAAACTACGTAAGATAAATTATCATAACTATAATTATATTTTTTAATAATAAAATATTCAGAAGTTCTTATAAATACCATATGTTAAAAATTAGTCCCTTGATAGTTTCATATAGTAGTTGTAAAAAGATAGGTATAAAATGTTCAAATTTAGAATCAAAAAAACTCGAGACTGAAATTTTTTGCTCTTGGGAATATTAAAAATACTTTTTTTTAGAAAATAAAACATTTCTTACAATACACCCAAGAAGTCTCAGAATATCTTCCATACATCACTACCTGCTGCCATGGCAATCTAATAACTTTGAATCCGTTTTATTTTTGATGGCATAAATAAGAATTTAGATACATTTACTTTAACGTACAATATAAACTTTAAAAAAGCATTAACTTCAGAAATAAATAAAAATGATTTATTATGGAAAAAATATGTATATCAAAAATTATCAATATTAAAAAAAAATATGAAATAATGATATTGCCTTTAAAAAATAAATATTAAACCACAGTATGAGTATATTTTATTTTTAGTAATGAATTAGTAAACGGATTAAAGATATTTATAATATAGGTAATAAGTCATTGAGAATAATACAATCGCTTATACTGGTCTATTATTCTATTTTCATAATATTTACTTTTTAAGTAGTTGAGAGTCATAAATTATTCTATATATTACATAATGGCTAAATATTAAATACTTAAAGTGTACGATAAATTATAAATTTAAAGTGTGCCAATAGAAAAAAAATCTATGTTATACTAACTGTATTTTGCTAGGAAAAAAAATGAACAATTTTAAAATATAACACTCTGTGTATTTTTGTTTTAGAGTACCTCATTTCACGAATATATCGGTTCAGTATACCTCGCTTAGTGGGCAAATTTGACTGAGGTAGGCAATTAGCCTGTAATGGATTAGATATAACGCTTGGTGTATTTCGGTTGGAGTATAATAACTTCATGAGTTTTAGTGTACCTCCGCCCACGAAAATTAATAATTTTAAAATATGGAACTTGTTAATATTGTTAGTATAATAGTCTATAATATTATGGCATTTAATCAACAAAAATATATTTTTTAAAAGTTTGTTCTATCGGATATGGTTCAAACTACTCTTTTAACGTTTTTGGTATCTTTAAGAAAATTTTCTGAACTTTTCGTCAAAATTGGTCAAATAGTTTTTATAATCTACGTTTACACATTTATGACATACACATTGTCTTTTATATGTCTATTCATTTTTATACTTATGAGTGATGTCTTATACAATACTTCTTACAATGTTATTTTTAAAGTACTCCAAGTCTTATAAATTATTACAGTTTGTTGATTTATGTAGTTAATTCGTCTCTGACGGTTTTTCATTTCAATATCTACTGGGCAGTGGCAGACCCCAAGTAAACTGCACATTATTAGATTATACACTGTATTTATATTGTATATATGTATAGGAGTAGTGGAAAGTTGTTTTTGGCATAGATGAGAAAAGGGGAAGAAGTGGAGGTCATGGTGAACTATTGTGTGTGGTTGGAAACATCGACGCGTGTAAAAAGATTTTTATGGATTTCCGAGCCCATTCGAGGGTGAAATTAGTTGCCGGGAGAAATATTTTCCCTTTTGTATGTGTATAAGAAATAAGAACGTAGAAATGTTTATTTGCCACCCTTTCTAAGTTAAAGCAAACTATTGAGTCTACTTATATGTATCTAAGTATGAAAATAAATCGAATTATGTTTTTAACTTCTTACAAATCGGTAATAAGTGCAAGTTAAAATTGTTACAAACATTTTCTCTGTTTATATGTAGTGTACATATATGTATATTGTAGATGTTCACAATTTAAAATTAAGGATAAAAATTTAAATTATTATTATTTTTTAATTACAAATTTAATTGAAATATATTATATTAAACTATTCAATATATTATATTATTAAAATTAAAATTACATTTGAATAAGATTAAGAATATTTTGTACCATTTATTTATGTAAAGCTGTAAACGTTACTTTTAGGATGTATATTTTGAATAATTTTAATTAATCTATATTGGAGTATATATTAATTATTTTAATGGTAGATAGGAAAATAAAAATAATTGTGTAATAATATTTGTTTTAAAACTGTACCTTTGCTAAATAATATGCTACCTATATTATTATATTGGTATTCATATAGCCTATAGGAGCTTACTAAAACTGAAAATGATAATGATTACATGTTAAATCAATACGGTTTGATACAAATGAACACTTTTAAAAAAAAGAGAGTTTGTCACTGGATTTGTTTTATGGAGAAACATGGAATGATGTGTCAATTACGAGACATCCCTAAGGGGTTCAACTGTGGATCCCGAGGCAGACAAAATTGTCAAAGGTCGTTAATTGAAAAGTCTGATAAACGCTCGGGGTGCGATTACCGACCGAATACTAACCTCCCCCAGGGTTTAATGCCTATTTTCCGGTATATGCTCTAAATTATCAGTGACATCATACAGGTGCTTCTCGTTCTCATTAGCATAACGCCCGAGCCTGCATTCGCACTTGACCGATATCGTTGAGTGTTCATTGTTGTATGACGCGCACTCCAAATCGGGATTTCGACAGATGTGGATACCGCACATTCGATATTCAAGTATTGTGAGCGCCTACGAGTAAATGACCCTCTTTTGTAAAGAATAAGTTACCACACCAAGTGTATACATGGACAAATGAGATCACATCAAATAGTGTAAATAAAGCTGTGGTCTGCATATGTACCCTCTTATGTCATAAGATTTAAATATAGTATATTCATGAATTTAGATCGAGATTTTATAACAACAATATCTGAAATGTAACTTTTTGTTTACAGAATATTTAAATAATAGAATAATCAATAAAGTATTATGCATCATAAAAATTATAGTATATCATTAATTTCTAGAAACATAATATTAAATCAAAATAATTGATTATATTATGGATGTATTTTTTTTTACCAAGCCACTTGAAATTCCGTTAAATTTTTATTCATAACACTAGTTTTAAAATTCTAAATATACTTAAAGCTTTCAATCTTACTGTAATTAGTATATACGAATTTGTAATTCGTAATTTGTAGATACAGTTGTTTTAACCTAATTTTTATTCAAACGATCTTTATACTAAAATATAATTACTATAATAAAAAACTATTTCAACAATTTTTATTGGATATTTTTTCTTTATCTTTAAGATTTGTATAGTTTACAATATTCCAGGAATATAACTATTTATTTAAATACACGAATATTCCCAATTCTGTCAAGTTTGATTAACTCTTTCAAAACGACTCTACATAATAATATGCTTTATATTAGAATATTGAATTAGCAATTAAAGTATTTTTGAACCAGAAAATTAAATTTCTAAGAAAAATTCGTGGTATTTTATAATAGTACCTATTTTGGGTGTAACATTTTCATAGTTTTAATGTATTAATGATTGCGTAATGATGGCGTGAAAATATGAGGAAGTGAAGTGACAAAATGCTTCCTTTAATGTTTATAATTATACAACAGAAACTGTATTACACTAACATGCCTACACAAAATACATAAACTGGAATGCATTCATTTTTAAAAATTATAATTTACAATCTGATGTCAATTAGGATATAAAAATATAAGTTAAAAGAAGGCACTTCTAGGTCTAGAACTCCAGTTTAATAATAATAAAAAATAAATACTAGCAGTACAGAGTGTACAATTTTTATTTAAATGAAAATATTGCAATATTGATAATTTACATAAATATTGGCTCGTTTTATTTATTAGCATTTTTTTTTAAATTTCAGGAAAAAGTGTGATAAAATGTTAATTAACAGTTTTTTTTCAATAACAATTTAGTTTTTTTTATTAAACAAAATGCTTTTGGTTTAAAAATACTTTTTTTGCAGTTTACAGCTGTGGACATTTTTAAACCAATCAACTAAATAATTATATTACAATGTTTTTTTTTATCTTTAATAAAAAATGTATTTATGGTTTTCATGAAAATGTTACAAACAAATATCTACTATATCTTAATCTCATTAAATATATTCCTCCTAATAAAATATTGATAATTTAAAAACAATATTTAGGATGGTGAGTGTTTGTTATATAAATCAGACACATAAGTAGAACTTAACTTCTCTAT
The DNA here is from genome assembly GCA_014851325.1 of Pentalonia nigronervosa. Classification (NCBI taxonomy): domain Eukaryota; kingdom Metazoa; phylum Arthropoda; class Insecta; order Hemiptera; family Aphididae; genus Pentalonia; species Pentalonia nigronervosa. The sequence goes on along the minus strand of JACXSJ010000554.1, from coordinate 84,092 downwards.
AACTTACTGCTTATAACGAGAAAAAATTGCATGAAACTCACCTGAAACAAACAAAAAGTGATGTTAGCTATAGAAAAAAAATCTTTAATTTATAAAATTATGCGACATAAAAAACTTAAAAAAATAAACACACGTGATTGATTTTTTTAAACTAAAATACATAACATAATAGAAACAAATATTTAAATATATATACATTTTTTTAAACTAGATATATTCAAAAATATAAAACAACGGTACTATTTTTTAGAACATAATTTTTATAGTAATTATTATAGTCGTAATTTTTGGCAAGTCTAAAGCAATAAATTTCGACACCTTTGAGAGCTATTAATTGCTAAGTCTGCGTGACCAATTAATATGTGAGTAGTATGTGTATTCAAGTAAGGATATAAAGAAGACTCCAGGTGTGGTCTAACTATACACGGATGATGTAAATACGAATTATAATCATCGCTTGTAATATTATTGTAATAGAAGACATTGGATATTATACTGCAGTGTCTGTAGTGGTTAGTTCTCATAATAAATGATAGTATAATGTAGTAGTATCTCATAGCGAAATTTCAAGTTTTCAATATCATATTAAATTTCATGATATCTGATTGTAAATCTTTGATAAATTATATTATACCTTATCATAATATTATAATGAATAAACTACGATGAACGGGTAAAGGTATGTATCTAAACTGGTTATGAATGACTATACCTGCAGTATTAGTAACTATGGTACAAAGCATACAATAATGGATTTATATACTTATAAAGAAAACAAAATAACACATTATTAATAAAAATAAAAAATAATACATAACAATATAAATTGGCATTTCTAATCATTGTTATATTTCTAAAATAGAGTCCGCAGATAATAATAAAATGTAATTTTTAGTATTAGATTTAAAATATTTTAATTTTAATGGTATTCATTTTGATGCCTTAAAAATTAGCTTAATGTTCAAAAAGAACAATAATTACAATGCATATTTAATGGTATACAATTGATCTGATTATAATTATATTTAAATTTAAATGATGATATAAATTTATATATATAGACACGGTTTATTTAATTTGAGAAGTCTGCTTGACTTTAAAGAATACTACACCCACATTTACTATCATATGAATAACATCACACAACTAATCGTTCGTACTTCCAAGAAGAAACCTCTTTATAGTTTGTTTGAACATAAAGTTTATATTTATTGATTAAATATTTATACTTTTAAATATATTAACTCTAGATAATGTTATTTTTTATCCATGTATAATTTATATTATATTTGTGTTTATTGTTTATGCATATCAGATATCTACCTAAATGTTAGTTTTTTAATTTGGTAATATTATAACTATAATAATGTATGATTTAAATATAAAAGTAATTTATTTGAAAAAAGTGAAGGCAACAGTCACTTAAAATTTATTACAGTTCATAACTTAAATGTAAAATTTGTTAAAAACAATAATACAACTTATGTTTGTTTACTTTAATGCACTATTAAAAAAAAAATAGACGTAAATATCAACAGTAATATTATATGTTAGGTATGGTTTTATAGAATAAAGAAGTTTAACGAGGTTTCAAGATAAAAATCATAAGACTTAGCAATTTGAATATGCATAAATCTTAACAAAAAAAGTTTATGTATGTTTAATAAGTTTTGTTCACAAGTGCCGCAAATTTTCGATTCGAATTAACGAAAAAACAGTATGCATTTATTGGAAGAAGAAGTAGGTGGGTAGGCGAGCGAATATAAGCCAGATAAACGTTGAACGTTTGCGTTAAGAGTACCATTGTGCCGGTCGAGATTGCTCGGGGAGTCATAATGTAACGACTCAATTATGCCGCCTTTATAATTATTGTCGGGAGATGGAATTCAAGACGCTCGTGTTTATCCTACGAGGGTCGTCATCGTGGCAGTAGGGGCATAGTGTTCATCAAAAAAAAAAAAAATATATATATATATATAAATAAATAAAAAAAAGGGGATGTTTGGCCGCAGGGTCGGTTCAAAACTCACCCCAGCAGAAGCCGGTGCCGCCCTTATACATGGTGTATACAACGCGCACACTGCCCGGCGAATATCGTTTTAATTAATTCGGATAAAATACAATAACATGTAAATCGAATCGTTCGCCTCCCTATACAGTATGTGCGGATGTATACACTATTGCAGCAGCAGTCCCTGATGGAATCGTCTGGATTAAAATAGCAATATAACTTCCGCCCTTTCACGGAAACGATAGATGAGAAAAAAAATGCACTACCCGGTGTACCCATCCATCAAAGCAAATAGTCCATGTATTGATCGATGATTTTGCGCATTGCATGAATGTTGAAGTGATAATTTGATAAAATTATGCATGCTAGTGTTCTGCCATCGAACTTTAATCGTAATATTATTATATATATTACATTCTACAGCTGCTCATCTCAACGATGCAGTCCCCTACACTCATAATGTGTTTAACTAACAGTCAACGGGTCCGTAACTAGAAACTATCAAAAGTTATACCTAACCCATAATTCATAGTATATTACTATTGTAGTATTATATAACTTATTCTTGCTTATATAGTTATATAAAAATTCAAAACCCACTAGGTAAATCAAAAATGGCTGTTAGTTATCACACTTTCAAATATTCAAATTTGACTAGACAATTTGTATTCATAAAAATTGAGGATTTAATATTTATTTTTAATATAATTTCAAATAAAGCTCAACGAAATTTTGATAGTTACATTTATAAATAATATATATTATATATGTATTATTAATAACTGTACGTAACTTAACACGATAATTCATAAACATATTTATTTTTGTTTATGTTTAGTTGTATTTAAAATATAACGTGTGATTTGACATAAAACAGAGAATAATTGAACAATAATTTATGTATCCTAAAATAATTGTATGCCTACCCACTAATAGTTAAAGTTTAACAGTTTATACTCTATTGTAAAATATAATAATATATTGTTATATTGATAGTTATATAAATAAGTATAAGTATAATAATTATAATAGTTATAAATACGTAAAAGTTATATTGTAAAAATATATTATTATCATTATCTTAATTTATTATCAATGAAGTAATAATAATAAATATGAAGTTGTCAAAGATCTCACTTAACTTTGGAGTAGATACTAACTTAACCTAAACCATACTGACTAGAACCTACCAACCATTTTTAATAAATAAATACATTTTATGGGATGATATATTTGTTTTAATAAGTGCAACATATTATGTCATATTTCATATTTGTATAAACTACTATCAATTATATACGTAATATTATATTATTCAATTTTGCTCCAAGTATTTAGGAATTAGCAAATATTCAAGCAATACCAAGCATTTAATTGCAAGAAATTTCAGTACACCTGAATACACCCATTGCATTTTATTATTATATATAAATAATAAATATCAAAACCAACGAAAGCATTTACTCGACCGGAATTGATTTGTCGATAGGCAGTGTAAATCTCATTAGGGCGAACAAGTATTCACAGCGGAACTACAAAAGGCTCGTTGGTCCGGACAAATATAATTAAATAAATCCCAGCCAGTTGTAATTGCTTAAAACAATGAGCAGCCGGCAAGGACAGGTGACTGACGGTTAACGGGTGTGGAACCAAATATTGCAAGCATCCGGTCGTTGGTTAGGTATGACCAAAATGTGTTTTCATAATATCTTCGTGGCTAAATGTATTTAGCATTATGCTCAAGTTTTTGCACTGTTTCAAATACTTTTCATCATAATAAACACCCTTCGCCCACATTAATATATAGTTCGTTAGTTTTTTATTATTCGTAGCCAAGGAGCGAAATCCTCCGTTCATTCATTATAAAGTAGGTTTCGGATACAAAGAAAAATAATACGCTATTCCCCTGAAACGTTCTTTAAATTTACGATGTCAGTTGTAAACTCGTAAATATAAAGATAAAAAGGAAAATATATTTTTTTACCTATATAAAATTACGAGTTTTTATTTTTCAACCTTATTAGAAGATGTTCACTTCCCACTAGTTATTAATACTAACCATCAACTATTATTTATAAAATGCTAATAGGAGTACGTGCAAAGAGTATTCCCCAATACTTGAAATGTGGAATCAGGAGTTAGGATTTTATAACTTCGGTCTCAAATACTAAAGACAAATTAAAATACATTTTACATTTCAAGAGAATTGAACCATAAAAACTAAATTTAAGGGCTAACTTCAAATTAACTTCGCACCGAATCCATGTAAATTATACAATAGGTATAATATTATCTTAATTGTACCTGTATAATATTTCAAATAAACTAATAAAATTAATTATTATAATATCTTTTATTTTAATTGTTTCATGATTTCCTATTTATGTGACATACCTATAAGATGGTTTTCTTCCACAAAAAAGGTGTTGTAAATTCAATTTTAAATTTGTATAATAATAACAATAATATGCATTAAAATAGGCATCAGGAAATATACAAACACAAAATGCATTCAAAACTTAGGGAAATTTTCATTAAAAATTACAAAATATGTATAATTATGCAAAATAAACTCAATAAAATAAATTCACAATTATGTTTTTAGCTTGATACATAATAAATAAATAATTTGTGTATGATGTTAAAAATGTATTTAATAAAACTCATATTATAAATAAAAAAAATTATTTTTTGAAAAAATATATGAAAAATAAACTTTAAAATATCATATTCAATATATTAGAAATATTAGAACACTCGATTCGTTATTTTCCTGCTAAATATGAAAACATAAAAATAATATTTTACGTATGCTATAACTTATTACATATGCAGTAACGGTTAAAATAAAATAAAAAATATGCAAAATAAATTTTCTTATTTGAAATGGTACCAAATATCTAGAATCAAATTTGTATCTCACTTATTTAAAATTCAGAATGAAATTCATCGTTCTTCAAAAACATAAAATTCATAGTTACTGCTGACAATAATAAAACAACGTTTTCTTTTGAAATAGTTCTTAATTAAATAAATAGTCATCCTTAGGTATTTTCCAAAGATTTTAAATTATATAAAATATTATATAAGATAAAATAACTTATTAATTTATTGTATAGTTTCTGAAATTTATTGTAATAAATAATAATTAATTATGCTTTGCATTTAAAGATATTATAATAGTATTTATCTACTTGTAAAATAGCTCAGTCAACTGTCATAATTTAAAAAATTATAAACAGGCATTAAAATATACAATGACTTTGTAAGCATATACTTATACGCATTGTATATTATAAATACGTTTTATTTATTATTGTTTTTTTTTTTTTTTACAACTTATGGCATCAACATTCAACAATGAGGTTATCAGTTAATTATTTAGTTTAATTGGCTTTTATATTTCTTATTCTGTTTACATTATTTATGATAATATTACATTTATTGACAGAGATCAGTTTATTTTATAAGTTTGTTGAGTATATTCGGCATTGACTGCTTTAGTTGTAAGTACAAGGATTTCTTGTAATTTTTGGAAGTTCGTGTTTATGTCTAAATTTGGTTTATTGTGAGCATTTAAGAAGTATGTGTTTGACTGAGATGGGTGCGGTGTGTACCGCAAACTGGACATTATGGTATAACTTCCTCGGTTATGATTTTATATGTATATATATTATGAGCAGTCAACCAGTTATTTATTTTAAAGATATTTTGCTAAAATTCATTAAAAGAAATACTACAGTTTAATTAATTCTTCCAATTATACAATTTATCAATTTAATAAAAAACCATACCTACCTATTGAACTAGTTTATTTAAAAGTAAAACTGTGTGGGCTTTTTAAATTGTACTTATACAACGTAGGTATAACATAACTTATATTTTATTCGTTAAAAACGAGTAAAAAATGAGGATTCATAAAGTCATAATTATAGTAGCAAAGTTAAAAAAAATGTCTTCCATTTATTTATATATCTGCTAAGATTTATAGTGTTTAAATTAGGATTAATGGACGACTAAATTTTGTATTTTGCATTATACCCGACATTGTTGTATCTATTTTGAACAAATTTAATTTGTGGCTTTTTTAATGTGATGTTTTTAAAAAATGTCAATTTGTTTTTTATATCCAATGGAAAATAGTTTCCAATCACCACTCTATAACTATTTCAAAAATAGAGCTTAAAAGTACATTGAATAATTGATTTCTATGAACTTCACTTGTAAAATCTAATATACGTTAAGTCGTAGAATTGCTTTACTATAATAATGTAGTGTAAACGTATAGTAGATATTTACTCGTATAAGTAGGTATAAACCGTAAACAAAATTCAATTACTATTTGATGCTTTAAAAAATATAACAAAATTTAAACGGTTTAAGAAAAAATGGACCATACAAATTATTTAATGGTGAACATATTTGAAGATTTCAATGTGGTAGTCGCAATGTACAATACTTGAATCGTTAACGAAGAGAACATGTTTTCATTCTCTAGTCATTCAAAAACAAACCGACTACGTATTTGAAGAATTTGGAAGTAGTCTATTGTTTTTTTTTTCTTATACCAGTGGTTTATATCGATTCTTATCTCGAAGAACCCGTGAGTAATTTTTTCACTACCTAGTGTTGTTACATCGTTTGAGGAATCCATTGTGCATCATTTTAAAAATAAATTGTCAAGCCTTTAAAATTCCGAAGATAAAACATTTAATTTTACACTTGATTGACGGTTGTTTTAAAAACATTGATGATTAAATTTTATTCTGTTTAACATGAATTATCATATTATAAAGGTATTTATATGTATGATAAATATAAATAATAAACAGATTAAACATAGAATCTTTAATGAAATATTACCGAAATTATTGGAAATAATCAATGTGTATTAAATGTATTTTTTTTTTACACCAATAAAATATTGAGTATCTGATTTCAAAAGACATCCGAAACGGTACATACGTTAAACTGCAATGGGAATTATATATATAAATTCTGGTCAGATATATAATAATATTATACAAGGATAAAAACACATTATATGCAGGTATACTTTTAAAACTCTTGCTTTACTGTAATTCTAACGTTGAACGCGGTACCTAGAAATGCCTCAATAATACAAGACCGTCCAAATAAGAGACATTTTGACCGTGACCTTTTCCGGTATTATGTTCTTCGAAAATCATCCCCGATGACCGGGTTGCGATTACATTGTCAAGATTAAGTAATATTGAGAATAAAACCATCTCCTATTGGTTGTGGCCCATAAAGATCAAAAGGGTCACAAACATAAACACAAACGACCGTAGGACTAGACTGCTTGGCGCGACGTACAACAATGGCTGATTTATTATTTATTGTACACGTTTATAATATTATGTGTACGACGAATGTACAGGATACGTACTCTTGTCTTAAATACAATAAAATAAAATAAAGGCACGCGATGTATCTGAACACATGTGCAACCAATGAATATTCCATATGTATAAAATTTCAATCCATGACGAAATGGTTGATTTCACGCATTCAGTATAGGTATTTAGAACGTGCGTTTTATGTGTAACGGCTAAAAATGGTGTCTGGACAAAAATTTATGGCAAAACTAACGAGTTTTGTTGGGCTAACAAAACTATGAAATCCAGTGTTCTAGGCACCAACGTTGAAATTGTTTTAATAAAAAATTCGATTTCGGACTTCAGACACATGACATGTGCTTGGAATAAGTTATTTTTCTTTACTGTCTGAGTTTTCAACAAGAGTAGCGAGACACTAATGAAACGTGGAAAGAAAAAACAGACTTATAACGTCTGAATACTTGTTGAATACAAATTGGAACTCAGATGGCCGGTTTTGCTCTGTGGTAAAAGATATAATATCCAGAACGTTATTTTTTTACGGTATTTTTTCCTCCATAAAATAAAGATAAAGTCTTTACTAGACTTAACTAACCGAGTGCTAACGATTAAACTAATTCAAACAAAAAAGTAATTATTTTACTTAAAAAATACCTTAGCTATAAATGTTTTAATTTTTAATTTCTTAAATATTTATGAGTAAATAACATTTAGTTCAAACTGTAAATTAACAACTATAAAAAATAAAAGCTTAATATTAACCACAAAATTACTTACGTAATTGCACATGAAAAAATAAAAATACGCATGAAATCATATGATTTGTATTAAGATCTTATTATAATTTAAATATACTTTTTGCAACTGATATTAAAAAATACTGTATTAAAATATATATCTTTATACGTAACAGTATTGAGCAAATTATAAAATAAATTAATAGTTGTTAAAAATAGTGGTCATGAAAAATTTTATCATATTTTTAAAATAGAATATAATATCTAATATTTTGATAAAAAAAAATAGTATTACCTAAATTAAAATTCTATAAAACTTACATTTATTTTAACGTACTTTCCTTTAATTATAATATGAATGTTGTATTATAGATGCTATAAATTGCAGTATAGAAATAGTAATGAATATTATAACTAATAACCTTTTTTGGTAACTAACCTATCTATCGATAAAGAAAACGTGTCTCGTGGTACGATCAACATATAAGATAAACCTTGAGAAAAATTGATCTACTCATATTTTTAATCACATTTGATATAATATTCAATCTTAAATAAATGTATAAAAAAACATGTTAATAAATGCGCGTTAATATATTTTGATCAAAATTTAGGTTAATGACATTATTCGTTTGTAACAAGTCGATGAACGAATAAATAAACTTAATATATGTTTAAAATTTAAAATTATAAACATTTTGTTATCAGATTTTTAAAATATTTCACTAAAACTATACACAGGCATAAAGCAGAATTTATAACATTTTGAATAAAAACCAGTAATGACATAATAGTAATGCAAATCATAAATATTAAACATATAGATTGTTATGAAAATTTTCCATAAAAATATTTACGTTCAAATTTTCATGATAAAATATTATTTTAAATATATAAAATATTTACTTCTTAAATAGAATTTACCCTAATTCAATAAATACTCGAGTACCTACTAATCATTTCTTTAGAAAAAATAATAAGTAATTTTATTTTAATCCTGTACCTACTAAAAATTATGAATTTGTGAGTATATATAAAAATATTTACTCTTTAAATCGAACTAAATAATTTTAAATTACATGAATACTCTTGTCTATACACTCGTGTCGACAATAAATAAAAATAATTAAATAATTAGTTTACTGAGATATTTTATACGCTATCATGAAATATTAAGTTAACATCATATTATCATATATATTTTGTGACAAAACTTTTAGATGTAAAACATTCTTTTAACATTTAAATCATTTAAACATTTAATCTAAATTTTGAAACAAAGTATAATTATTTTCATATAAGTACATTTTTGTACCTACCTATAACATATTATTATAACATCGATAAAACAAAATATGTAACTTATAAATGAAAACAAAAATCTTGCAGGTGTACCTATTTATAAACTTAAGTAGGTGGTAGGTATAGTGGATAAGGTTATATTTATTTCCGAGATGATATCAATAATGTGATCTATAGTATTCAATAATTCGTATTGCACGTCGTTGTAGGTACTTGTATCAGTGGTTAATTATACTAATTATAATAATCTATTCAAAATTACATATATTACCTACTCTATAGACTACAATTTGTAATTCAATGTCCCAATTCAAGTTTTAGGTAGGTACAACTTTTTTTTTCTCCTATACTCATAAAATATAAGTTGAATTGGGTATAAAAATACAAAATTGAAAATATCTATTAATTTGTTTTAGTAAAAGAAATTGTTTTTCAATCAGTCAAATTAAAATATTATTCTCAAAAATTTTCCAAAACACTGCTTAAGACAGATCCATTAGAAATTGAAGAACAATTTTAAATATCATTGAAATGGCCCACCATTTATGGAAATGAACGATGTTTAACTAAAAATTAAAATTCTCATATTGTATAAAGTGTTACACAAGTTCAACTCTTATTTTATTCACAACATTTTACTGTAATAACGTAATATATTTGTTATCACATACCACCCTTTAGTTTTATCGAAATTGGTAGTTATTTAATATTTGTTAATTATTACAGTCATTACGTATTATCATCGATCTGAATACTATACATATTATGTTTCATTTTAAAGTATAAAACAACATTATTGTTATTGGTTATTTTCTCCCTTTTTCAAAAAAAAAAAAAAAAAATATATCTTCAGTATAATAAGTTATATAATCATATTTATTTTAAATATTTCTTTACAATAAGTACGCAATATTGTCGAATCCTGTAAAACCGTAGAAATATCGGACGGGCAAGAATATTGTGGCGCAGGTGGTCCACCGGTTCTCTATAATATAATATCTCGCCGCTTATACAAAACCCCAAGTACCGGTGTGTGTATACTCGTATACACACATGCTTGCAGCCGATAAAAATCTTCACAAAGCCACTGTTTTTTTCTCCATTTCTCTTTCGTCCTATCTCTTTCTGTTCATTCGATCCCCAACACGACCCCATATCGCATATTTTACAGTACTGTCAAACACGGACGTTATTAATAGAGTATCCGCAGGCTACATTGTCCATGAATGACAATATTCGCACTATGTGATAAATACGAGCCCATTATCCGGCAGCGTATACAATAATAACAATATTATAATATATATATATATATATATATATATACAACACACACATACATATACATGAATAGCGTATACAATAAATTGTAGGTAGATATAAATTGTACTCGTAATATATTTTTATCCTTAAATTTGAATACGAGTTCCTCCAAGAGCAGTAACGTATCTGTAATAATCGAGTAGGTAGGTTATTATTTATTTTGAGGTAGAAAAAATGTAAGACACGTTTTACGATTGTTATTTCTCCGAATTTACGTAAGGTTGATGAAAAATAAGTCACAGTTTTATTAGTTGTAAAACCATATTGGTAAGAAGATGGTCTGGACAAAATGGTTTAGAGATTATGGACAAATGGGTCATGAATTATTTACGATTTTTGATTGTTATTTGTGACACGTACAGCCAAAACTTGTTTTTCTAAAAAAATAGTATTTTTGTTTAAAACACTTTTAAACGTTCTCATTTATTTTAAATCTAAAATTATTATATAAGTTATTATTTTATTAAAAAAAAAAAATAAAGAGACCGAGAGCTATTGATATATGCAAGATATTTTAAACTAAAATCAGTTAATATCGAAAATAATAAATATACCACAAACGTTCAACACAAGATAAATGTGAATAGTTGTGTGATGTTATAATTTGTTGAACACTTTATTTGTAGAGCATCGTATACATAAATACTAATATTTATACAATTTAAGTAACTTTTAGATAAACATGAATACCATAATCAAAAATAGTTTGGATTCGAGGCAGTTAAATATTTATTATAGGTACATTTATACAAAAGTATAAAAAATAATTATCTCTATTATAAGATAATAATAATAATAAATTCACTTATTATTGAGGAACTGCTACGGCATAAAATACTTGTAAGAACACAAATTATATTATGTGAAGACTGATGTTTCATAATATATAGTATAAATGTAAAATATATTAAAACTTGCCAAATTATATAAATAGTTAACACATTTTAAATATACTTTAATAAAATAATTTTTATGAATTAATTTCAATAAAACTATGTAGGTATTATGTAACTTACAATTAATTAATTTTAGTGTAACAATAATTGTATAAAAATAAAATTATATTTTCAAAGAATTATATTATAGAAAGAGAATAGTGAAACATAATACCAATGAGTTACAAATATTAATCATAATATATTATATTAGCAAAATATTCCACTGTTATTATTGAATTTCAGTTAAAAAATAATTAATAACATTGGTTAAAACCGTTAATGTCATAAAATTACATGGATAAAATATTTCTTAAATATATAATTTTCTAATTTTTATAATGGAACTAGTGTTCATATTTATGCGGACTAATATTTTACTAAATTGTAGTTCAACATTTTACTTTTGATGTAGTATAATATATATATATATATATATATATTATGTGAATATTAATTTAAGTTATAATATTGTTATAATATATTATTATTCATTTGAATATTTATATTTAATTATTCATACAACATTTTCTGCCACAGTAAGAAAATAACTCTTATTTTAATCCATCAGACAAAGACGTCACATTTCCATAAAACCTTTATTTTTCACGAAACATGTAATTTTTCCCAATGTAGATTTGAAGCACACAGTATTCGTAATTTGTAAATAGCATTTTACAAACTAATGTACAGAACAAAACCGATATGTTTATGACCGGACGTAGTAATGTGTGTGGGAGTTCAGAATTTCCATTTTATCCAAAGGAAGACACAACCAGCGGGCAAATGTTAATTGTCAAAACCGGTGAAGACCAGTAATAAATAAAAAATTAAAACAAAAAAAACCCTTGGCAGGACCTTGTTATAAGCATAACTACATAAGGCAATATTATAAAAATATATTATAATATGTAGGTACCAATACTTAGTTACAAGTTACAACTACCTAGCTGAGGACAATAATTACCCCATGAGGTCCAGAGGCACTTTTGTACACAGGAAGAGTAATATAGTAGGTACTTACATAATATAATACTATTAAGAAATGAATAGGTATCCCCGTTTCGCCCCGATTCCGTTGATGACTAGACAAATTTTAACCCAAAAGACTTACGAAACATATCGGTAACGAGACATGATATGATAATACGTTTATTATTTTATTTAAAAATAAACAAATATGTATATTTAACCGGTTATGATATTATATATAAATGGTAACTATAAGCTGCACATTACAAGATAAATTGTGGGTTAATTGGAATAGATTGTATGATATTATTTTAGTTTCATGGATAGAAAAATCCTAAGAGTAGGTGTTCATTAATCATAAAAAATAACAAAGATATTTATCATTGGAAATTTACATAATAAATGTAATTATCTTATATGATAATATTATTATAAAAGAAGCTTAATAAATCATATAACTTATATTTAGCAATGTTTAATAATATTTTTAATCGTTTAAAATTTTTAGTTAGAATTTGTAAATTATTTATTTTAAATATAAATTATACAATTATTATTATTTATTATTAATCAATTAAAAAATATACAAAACAAATATTATATTATTATATTACTATGTTCGCATTAAAAAAAACTTAACAATGACAAAGTTTTGTTTATTTTTATTTTTTATTTTAAAAAGCAATTTAAATGAAGATTATTCGATAATTTGTTTATTGTTCATAATAATTTAGTATTTTTAGAAATATTTACTAAAGTAGATTATCCTTAACAAATTTAATTTTCATGATTTATATACCTACGCATAAAAGTTTTTAGTAGGTAACAGTGAAATCGTTTGATAAGAATAGGTTGTGTTTACGCATAAATATTGTAGTTCCCCGAAGGGTTAAAAACATGTTTCTTTTACCTGTTGTGATAATCGGGAATAATGATCTATTATTTTATGCATTTATAGACAATAGCCAGGGACAGATCCAAAGTGAAGAATGTACGCCACACAAATATTTATCATGTTCATTTTTAAATAGTATATAAGTTATAACTTTATAAGTATCAAATCCATTATTTTCACTTATTATTATTAAATTATCATTAAGAGATGGTATAATATAATATAATGTAAAAAAAAAAAAATGAATAAGTAAAAGTATCCTCATCATTTTAAATTTCTCTTATTTTCATGTTTACTTTTTTATTAAAATGTCCAGGATCCGAGTAATTTATTAAATTTCAAAATCTAAATGCCGTTTAGTAGTTACATAATGCATTATTATTAGATTGAATGTTTATATTTAGGATAGAAATTTGTTTTTTACTATAGTATTTGAGTGGTGTGAGTTCCTGGTGAGAAAGGAAGGCTTGTTAATTTATACTGTCACTAGTCATAGTATAATAATTGTTGGAAAATATTTTAAATAATATAGCTAACTTTTAACAGCTTATAATTTTTATAAAAATATAAGTTAAATGAAAATTAAGAACATTATATATGACGTTTGGTACAATAATTATCAGTTTATAAAACATTGACGAAAAATAAATAATAAAATATAATTATTACAATTTTATATTCAAATATCAATGTTATTATTTTAAATTTAACTAATTAATTCCTTTTAATTTTTCTAGTACACATATATACACATATTTTGATTTCAATAATTACTGATACCAGTGATATTTTAATAATCAAATATGTTATATACTGTTATAACGTATGGTTTAGAGGGCAAAAATCATATTTATTTTTTTTCACTTTTATAAACTCAAAATTGTAGAACTAAAAATGAATATTTTCATAGTATATTAAAATAGTTTTAAAAATAAAAATAAATTAAATATAAGCAGATTTTACTTTTATTCAAAAAATTTTACCTATATCTTATCCTAATTGTTTTTATGGTACAACTTCGGTCAAATTTCAACATAAGCCAGATCAAATGAGTGGATGTGTTGAGTTGAAATATTAGGTAACGCTAACGTATCAGTATAGTGCAAATGAAATTTAAGCCGACATCACAATTGTAATTATACGCACATCACGATTTTTACACACAAAATTATAATGTTATAGCTTAGAATTATTTGTATTCAAATTCATTTTGACACAGATAATTTTATTATCGAGTTTTCAATAAAATTAACATATTATTATTAACTTTTCGTCGGGTACGATAAAATTATTTTATAAATTAATAAGCAACTTGTTTAAATCCATTCAAGAATTAAGTCGAAATGTAAAAACCAATTCGTATAAGACACATTATGTTCATTTAAATATTTTATAACTAAATGAGCAATTCCTAACGATACTCTTATTTCTTTATAATAATCATGAATGTATAGAAATATACCAGAGTTTTAAAATTTCATAATGACTTATATTATGCAAGAACTTTTATTTCGGTATAATTTTAACAGTCCAAAAACTAAAGTGCAACACAAAAACATCGTTTATTCATATTTTATTCAGATTATTTTCTCAACTTCAATGTTTCTTTAGGAAAAGTATTTGTTTTTCAATTTTACACTGTAAAAACAGAATTTATTCGTCCATAATTATATATGTTTTAACTTCAACTTCATTCTAACAGTCATTAATACTTTATTATCTATAAGTCATATAACCTTTAAAAATAATAAAAAATAATTTAATATATTAAAAAAAACCTTTAAAAATAAATATTTTAAAACAAATAATTTAAATAACAAATACATTTATACGTAAGAATTAAAAAAAAAGAAAGTTTTTAATGAAATATACCAAAATGATATAACATCAGATTGTTAATATTATATAGATTTGAAATAGAAGCTAATGTTCTAGTTGATACTTTAAAGAGTCATTTATCGACTTTTGTGGAAGTATTTCTAAGCGTTGAAAAATGTACAGTCCAATTTATATGTTGAAGAAATAAGGACATTTAAGTAATAAGTGCAGTTTTCAGTAATCTTCATCCAGAATCGTTTTTCAAATGAGCAATAATTTATTATTGCTTTCAAGCTTAATATCACAACATATCAGTTACCAGACACCGCTATCCTTGCACTGAGGTAAGGGAAATTAGGTAAATGCTCAACATAAGTCGATGTACATGTATTCTTGTCAGTATTTTCACTAACTATTGAAAACAAAATTGTATTATTGTATGTAAAATTAAGGTCCAAAATTTTCATTTTCTGATAAAAATATTTATTATCAAGCTCTAAAATTTAATTCATCGTAATTATTACATAAATTCTTCAATATATAACTATTTAGTATTCTGTGTAACACATATAGACAAATGCTCAAACTAAAAATATATAGGTACATTATTTATAATTAAATTGTCATTTAATTTTGAATTCAGAATTTATTTAAAATGTAAATAAAAATAATGTTAATAGTTGAATCAAAGAAAAACGTGTTTTCAATAACATTACAAAAGTTCAATTGTTCAATTATGAACATTTTTTGTATCAGTATCAATTTTGTATCATTAATGTAAAATTTGATCTATGATAGGGGTTTAGATTAAATTATTAAAATAAGAAAAAAAAGTTAAGCCTCGTTAACCACTAATACGTGTGCAAAACAGGTTTTAAAATACTATACTATATTAGATAAACATATTTTCGACTTGTCTCCTTAATTTTGAATTTTAAAGCATCAATAGAAAAAAATATGAACCGACAGAAAAACGAAAAAAAAATATTATCATGGAATTGGCGCCTCAAACGTATCAGAGTAGTGAACAGCACGTATACATGATCTAGATCCAAGTAAGTCTTTTGGTCTCCTTGACAGCCCGTAGGTGTGAATTGTAAATTTAAAAAAATACCGGTTCATAAATTATAAACGTACAGAGTACCACACGCTTTACTCACTTTATGGTTAGTTTATGATTGGTTTTCATGGATTAAATTTCACTACGACGCTAAAATATAAATAGGCATAATTAAAACTTTAAAATATATACGACTGTCTATCTATGTTTGGTTGGGTCACGCAGGTCAAAAATACAGTTTTCTATTAATTTAATACAGCTTGTTAGTAATTGCCGTATAATACATAAAAATTTCTTAACTCCGTACCCGTTAAACAAACATGATAAATCGCAGAATACTGTGGCTGTGAGAACTATTTAAAGTATCACCACATGTGTCTTAACTCGTAGGAGTCATTATTTTAGAAAAGTTAATTAAACTTAAAAATATTATATAAAATTGAATTACAAACGAATTTATATTAAATAAAAAAAAACTAATAAGCATGAACAGTTTAATCAGCTGTCAATTAGAATGAATAGGGATCGATATTTTATTTATGGAATTGAAAATATGCTTAATAAAATATAACAATAAGGTACAAAAACAAACAAACCAATAAACTGAAAATCAATAAAAATATAAACTATTAATTTATTACTACAACCGATACAAAAATAATAATATTTATGTTAAAAAAAAAACCAATAATATAATGAGTTGATCGTTTATTAAATATTTGATTAGTTTTAAAGTTAGCTTCTAATTGTGTATTAACTGGAGTCTGGTAGAAGTTATTAAAAATATTGATACTCATTTAAAATATAGAATACTGGCGATAGGCCGATACCACTCATCACATAATATATTATAAGTATACCTACCTACAAAGAAAATGAGATAACCAAATGTATAAAAACATTTTATGAATTAAATATTACTAGTTAAAATCTAATAGATAATTAGCATAAATTTCTAAAAATGTAATAATGTCTATCCAAATTACTGTTTTGAACATTCGTGTTTTATTTTAAAAAAATCATACACTTAACAGAGCAGGTATACCTAACGGTTAACATAAACGGGAATATTATTTTTTAAATGATTAACATGTGGATAATTTTTCCGACCGTTGTTTTAATTATAGCAGTTACATTGTGGCAAAACCTCAAAATAGTTTCTAAAAACTTAACTTTGACTCCGGAGTACCTAACGGCTAACATCATTTCAAAATCAAATCAACGGAATTTAAATATATTTAATATAAAAAAATAATTGTGGCTTAAAAATTTATAACTTACAAGTAAATAATTATCAAGTCAATATTTCAATTTTAAGTGAAGTATAGAGAGGCTTTTCAAATAGGTAAGATACTTATTGTATAAGATGGGACTACGATATTAGTAGCCAGTAGGTAATTTGAAATGAATGAAAGCGAAATATAATATAACGGTTACATTTTAAACGCTATAATGCAAACCAAATTTATTCTTATGTAATTTTTATTATTAACATCCAACATTGTTATAGTATTGTAAGTTAATGACATTAAAGAGCTTTTGAACGGAAAATTATTTAATTATGTCCAATTATGTGTATCCTATATCACAGACATATCGTTTTGCTACGGCAAATATATAAAGTGGCATTACCGTAGTATTATATTCTATAAAAGTATAATGATTCTGAATTTAATGCACTAAAACATTGTAATAAGGCATGCACCATAAACAAAATACGCTTTAAAAATCAAACCAAATACAAAAAAATTAAATTTAAAATAAAAAGGTAAATCAAATTTATAAAATATAATCAAATGATTATAAAAAAAAAATATTTAAATTAAACCTTTATTTAGATATATAATTATGTAATATAATACTCAAGTTTTAATGATTTTTAATAACTCTTAACTTTTAATTATCATAAAACATGATGTGCATTTTACACCATTATATTCTACGTTGTCGTAAATGGTGCTTGTATTAATTATTAAAATATTTACATTAATATGTAAAATGGAATTTCGTATATTTACTAGACAGTTATAATATTGACGTACCTAACAAACACTTAGACATATTTTAATCAAATTTAATTCCTTAAATGCAGAGAAACAAAAAAAAAAAATCGTCAAGCAAATGCATTAAATTCATAACCAGCTGGCGATGACGATCGCGGTCCAAGTCACAATTGTCGCGTCGGCTTACATGCTGGTTTTTTGAAAAAAAAAAATAGTAAAAAAAAACATTTTGTCGCGAAGCCAAGCCAATAAAAACGTGCGTGGAAAATTTTATACTATTATTATTATTATTATTATTACTACACAAACGGCTCATTTTTATAATATACGCGCGTTATATACACGCCGGCCGGCGCGACGGTGACATTACCTCTGCCAACAAAACACAGTGCGCCACCACAACTGAAACGATTGTCACACAAGACAAGCGGACGGCAGCGGCGGCGGCGACGGTACTTAACGGGCGGCGTGCGTTAACAGTTTTATTAGAGCGATTCACGCACGTCGCTATTAATTATGGTCAAACGGGCTGCAATAACGATAAACAGCTAGCTAGACAAAACGACCCGCGCTTTACACGCGTGTTTTGACAAAATCCAACGCTCGCGTTTTATTTAATTATTCGTTTTTACCCGGCATACGTATATTATATGTGTAATATATAATAAATTATAATAATATACACAGAGGTCAAAAATAAACCGTTTCCGCCCCTGCTCTGCCACAGCCGCCGGCCACAGAGTTGTTAAACAGATGTGTTGGTACAATGACGTACTGGGTGAACCACATATACGGCTGCTGCGGCACCGGGTATCGTTGTCAAAGTTAAGGTGCCCTCAGAAAACGCACGCGCGGTACATCTGGTAGCGTCTAGCGGAAATCCTCCGGAGGCGAATGATATAATAATAATAACAACATAACGAAATAATACGATATCATTTTGTTATTATTATTATTATTATTATTATACGCGTGGACGACGCCCGAGGAAGAATAATATGAATTGCATCTCGATGTATATATAATAATATGATGTACAGCGGAGGCGCCGCACGGCGCACACAAAGGTCTTTGGGTCTCAAAAGTGTCACGTGAATGAATAACTAATCTGGATGAGTTCAATCT
The DNA here is from genome assembly GCA_014851325.1 of Pentalonia nigronervosa. NCBI lineage: Eukaryota > Metazoa > Arthropoda > Insecta > Hemiptera > Aphididae > Pentalonia > Pentalonia nigronervosa. The sequence continues at coordinate 64,551 of JACXSJ010000554.1, read as the reverse complement.
CGAATGAAACGTTTCGAATTCCCAACACGTTTCAGACGCCTGTATTATACCGTATATAATAATATATATTATGGCATTTATGATATTCGCCGATAACATTGTTTTGTCAACCTTTCGGTTTGACGACGTACCTCCTACTGCCTAGATACCTAGTAACCTACCTATGAACGATTTTTTTAAAGGATTATCATACGTACTTATCACTGTAAGTATTTAAAATCAATCAATAATATTTCTATTGAATTATTCGCAACTTACATATACTTACTTACACACGCACTGTTATCATTACCTGTATTTTTTATTTATCAAACTGAATTAAACTATATCATAATGATGTATTAAATAACATAATAGCAGCTCAATACGTATATTCAAACGTATTTTAAGGATGTTAAATATTAAAATATATACTTGATATATTTGATTATGCAGCACCACGATTATAAGTTTGTTTAACAGGGCGGTTGTATAAATATGTAGGTAAGCGTACATTTAATATCTATAGGTTCTAAATGCAAAACTATGATTTTTTTAAAGTCATGGTATTTATTTGTACTAGGTCTGATAAATTCCACCTGCATACCTAGCTTAACACTCCTACGTTAAATACAGCTATATTGACACAACTGACAAAAATCTCCTATCATCAATAAACTGTATGTTTCGGTTGAGTAATTGAGAAAATTGAAATGGGAGTGGTCTTTAGTCTGTGCGGTGGCACCTATTATGATAATTTGCATAACATTTCATCGCACATTAACAATACTCAGGATTATCCTGATCATTTTTCATTAAGGGGCTACTTTATAGAAATAAAACCATTAAAAAATGAACAAAAACAAAACATTTAATTCAAAATATGCGATTCTAGTATAATTTACTACTGTTATTCAAATATAGATTGTACATCCTTTTGTAGTAATACATATATTATATGTGTCTTATTAATATTTTACAACATAAAATAAACAACACTTGTAAGAATGAAATAAATAAAAATAACTAGAAAATTAATTTGAATAGATAACTTAATTAACCAACCCTAACGTTATTACAATAGCTTCATAACTATTATAATTATATGGCACATCGTAATTAAATAAACCGACAAACTTAATTTTATCAATATTCAGCATTGATGTAAAATAATATAATTGCGTGTAAATACGATAAATATTGTAATGAACGTCTATAAAAAATAAACGAAATATACAGTCGATGTAAAATTAAATCCCATTAAACGTACAACAAGTAACGACATCCACCTCTTCGTATGGGGATAGTGTCGTGTCATTTTGTCCTACTACAACAATGTATCCAATAAGGGGAAAGGCGTACGGAAATTTATACAGCTTTCAGTGTCAGCTCGTGGATACATACAAAACTGTCTGGCGGCGTCCGGATAAGTGCAAAAACGCACTGGGGGACAGGATCCTGTTTGCAAATTAGCAAATCCGTTTTTGCAAACACGATATTCACACGGCGGCTGTCACGACACACAATCCCAATTTATTCTATCACTTGATTTTTATTTACTCCAACTAAACGAATAACAATTTTTTTGAAAAAACTTCTAACATTATTCTATTTACAAAAAATATTGACGTTTTAGTGTTAAATTTGTGTTATCTATTAAACGAAAATCAGATTATAAATGTGACGTAAATATTAAATAAGACTTTTTCATTTTTCGACAAAACGTTATTTCGCTGTAATATTAAATATTTGACAGTTTTCTAGTGACTTAAAAGCAAAGAGCATCTGTCAATATATTTAGAATGATTTGCGTGTGCCTATTTTAGTATGAAAATTTCAGACTGAATATGTTTACATTTTACATTCTGATTTAATTAACACATATAAATATATGCATAATTCTATAATTATTATCAATTATTATTATTGTATGCACAATATAAGTTATAAGACATAGTGTTAATAGTGATATAGTTAATTGAACAGGAAATATTATATCGAACACAAAAAATCGAATTTGTAACATCTGTTTAATTGTTACATTACACGTAACTATTATATAAGATATTTGAAATATTAAATTAAACAAAGAATTTTATCCTAAATAAATATAATTTTGTATTTAAATAGTAATTACTGATGAATATTTTTCTTTTTTCCTTTAAAATTTGAATTGGCGTATTTTGAACACAAAATATTTATTAAAAGAGAAAAATAGAATATCTAGATAACGTTTAGAATACACCGACATACCTACATACATGTTTCAATAGCCCCAAGCCATAAACTACCGACCCTAATAATTATATTGAACCAACTGTGTAGTTTAGGTACGTTAGTATGTGTATATATTTATATCTAACATTATGACGAGCAACAAAATTCCTGAAGTGAACCTAAATAATTATCATCCCCTTCACTTGTCTGAGTGACTGAGATATATACTTACTTACATGTCATTATATTTTTAAAATATGAGAATGCATTACATGTAACACTGCATAAAATGATGAATTGTTGATAGGTATAAGATTAAGCGGGTTTAAAGTAATAATTTATAAAAATAAAATGTTTAAGATCAAAATTAAATAAAACCATAAATAAATAATTGTTTTAATTTATAGTCTAAAAGTTTAATTCAATTTGCAAATCATTATTGAACTATTTTGTAATGAATCTCAATAAAAAAAAACGTATTAATATACAACTACCTATTTAATAATAAAGAAGATATAACAAATGGTTACAAATAGGTACATAATAATGTAATTGTATTGTTGTAAAAATAGCATATATACTTATATCAATAGGTACATCATGCTTTACATTTACAAAAGTAATGTAAACTTGCCAATTCTAAGTAGTAACATAACATTATAAGTTGTAATGAATAGTGAAGACGGTAAGACATAAACACTAATATAATATACCCAGACTGCCAAAACATAATAATAACGATGATATTTCATATATATTTACAAGGCAATTCACTTGTCTATCATACGAATTGTTTTTTTATTTATTACTCACACAGTATTTAAGTTTATTATAACACCGAAAACGGATGTTTTTCAATAAATAATGTTTTTATCGTTTTAGATACACTGTAATTACATCAATATTTAAAAAACTTAAACACAAACCATATCAGAAATTACTTTATTACTTAAAATAATAAGAGACATTTCTTATAAATAAAGAGAACATACTAGTTATTTTGCTTATATGATAAATTGAAAATATACACATCCCGGGAGATGGCTGTTGCATTGGGAAGAAATCGAAAAGTCTACGCACGTGCGGACGTCATATCGTTAATAAACGGCCCTGTTATTTCTCACCTATGCAACCGGTTCACGCTGGCCAGCGTGACCGGAATCGATTCATAAATAAAGAGATTCCAAAACGAGGAGTACATAATATACAAAACACCCTGGGCCAGATGGGAAGAGGATAGTGCGTGTATACGACGGCTTGCGCGTATGCGAGAGAGATGGAGATGGGGAAAAAAATAACATGAAAAAAGATTTTAATCTGATGTCCGTCTGCGTTTTTGTGATGCTGTACGCTTGTACCATGGGGTATCGTCGAATGTATAGCTTGCGGGGGTCAATGACAAAAAGAGAGAGAAATAACAATCCATCCATTGTTAAATCTCGACGATAGTTGATTCACGATTGCATGAAACCGAACGATTACAATCGAAATAATATATAGACCGATCTAGCCAATTTGATGATCTGCAGTAGAGTCTAACGGAATCGGGGTCAGTAATATTATGGTCGTGATTTTAATACGACTAGGCATAGTATTATAACTACTAATATTTCCTTTTGCGTATTGTACGAACATTCCAATTTTTTTCTTGTGCTGACGTTGGCGTCATATAGATAGGTTAGTTATTTAATATGTACCGTGAAACTAGATTTATATTATTAACTCATATAATTATAATTTATAACCGTTGTCAGATTATCACAACTATAATATGTCCATTGCTTAATAATAATTATTGTCATAAGTGTACTATGTATATTATTTTCCATAGCACATGCTAAATACTTATAATATATTTGTAATTGTAATTGCATTATAAAGTTAAACCGTTATAAAACTAAATACAAGTCAAAACAGCTTAAAAATAACAATCTTTAAGTATTAATAAAAAAAGGATTACTATTATGCATTGTTAACCTATAATCATCGGTTTCTATAGCTCTGTCCAGAATCTAATAATCATAATATAGAGAGATTGATCTCTCTAACAACTACAATTTGACCCTTCAGGTTATTTTTCAAGATCAAAATAATTTTTCAGGACAAAGGTGTCAATATACCATTTGAACACGTGTTTTATTATCTTACAATACATGAGTTATTGAGAGCTAAAGATTTTTTTCAAATAATGATACAACTTAATATTTGTAATTTATAAGTTGTAAGTATTTAACATTCAAAAGAATCGACTATACTATACTATACTATACCTATGTATTATGTGTATGAACAACAATCATAATAATGTGTTGGCGGCTCACAATACTACTAACGGCATATGATTATGTAGCACAAACAAGAATTAATAGTGTTATTTTTATATATGATTTAAATAATTAAATATAAAATAATATCAAGATACAAAATAAATTAAACAATTTTTTTTTATAGACGTCGTGTTAATATTACCTTTTTTACGTCAGAAATTCAGACGGTAAGTAGATGTAAATACATCGTAAACGTTATAATTATACCGTCGTGATTTTATCAATACCTAACTCACTAAATCCAATATGGTTTAATCAAGAATTCTTATAATTAAATCAAATCAAACCAATGAGTTTAACTAGTTACAGAATATCGCAGGTTTGCAAAATCGTATAAAATCACAAACCATGAGAAATTATTTTATACCTTTCTTATATCTACATCAATGTACTGTAATGATTCGTCACCAATATCAACTGTAGTATGATATCTAGCATCTACGCGTAAATTAATCTTATATTATAATAAATATACAATAGAACAAAATAAACTCAATGTTCAAAATGTTGTACATTACATAGTTTTGATGTAGATAATACTAAAGCTTGTAACGACAATCATGTACCATATACAAGTGTCAAGTGATATAATATTTTAATTTGGGTAATGGCTTTATATTTAATTATTATTTGTATACTTATACACTCAAATATATATTATATGGCCTAGAATATTACCTATACAACTAATAAAGCAATAATGTTATTATTTAACTCTTATTATGATCGAGGCTACTTTTTAACTATATTAGAAAATAATTTATACTATTTACTTATTGGTCATTGAATTTATTTTTAATTAATTATTTTTTTACTTTCTAAATAATGTATTGATATCTAGCTATTGCTTTATTGAAATATAGTAAATAACTGTTAATTTTTCTCTGTTGCATTTGTTTTTTTTTCTTATTAGTTATTATAAAACATGCTTGAAAATAATTTTATCATTTTAAATTGACATTTATAATGAGGTGGTGGTTAAAAAAAAATTCATTTGTTTTGGGTACGGCCTTTGCCCATTGACGCCAAATTTACCTGCGTAAATATTTTACAGTAACGACTTGGTGTTATTTATATTTTAAGACATGACATATGCTATAATAAAGTTATTTTTATAACTATCTAAAAATTTGTATTATTGACTATGATTTGAAAAAAAAATGTGTATTATGACTATTGTAGTGTAAAAAATAAAAGTAGATTATTTTATCATATAACAATAATAAGATTTTTTTAATTTTTTATTCCAACGTATGTTGTGTCTTTGAATATGAATTACACCAAGGCGTTATTGTAAAATGTTTACATAGGTAAATTTGGTGCAACAGGACTGTACTCAAATCGAATTAATTTTTTTTGCAGCAACTGGGTAATTTTTAGAAATTCTTTATACGTCTAATTGTAATTACCTATAATTAGCTAACTGGTAGGTACACTAAGTCCAAAATAATATAATATATTTGATGTTGTTTTTAATCACAAATGATTTTTTTTTATAATAATATAATGAAATATTTCTCCTATTATACTATAGTGTTATATAGGTACTGCAGATGAAACGATTAATAAAAATAATGCACTGATTTCACCGATAAAATTGACGTATTTCCAATTACACGCTAGTAAGTACAGTGACATCTACTTAGAATATTGGACATAATTGACATTGATAATTAATAATTATTGTGGTTTTTAACGTCAACGACCAACTATATAGATGTTACTCTGGATGTTGCGGTTACTGCAGTATCGTAACTAAGGTATGTCTTTTATAAAACGTAACCTTATTAAGATTTCAACTATACTACTTTTTTATGTACATAAAATATTGGGTGACTTTTTAAGCATGGCGATGATTTCTTTTTATACATTTGTTAATTAAGTATCATTATATACTATGTGAAATAAAAAAAATCGACGAACTACCCAATACGCGTCTATTAACCACTTTATTTTAGTGATCCCTGACAGAAAGTCTGTAGTTCAAAACTGGAATTGTGCAATATGGGTATGAGAAGTATGTATGTATATAAATTAGGTATAATAAAATTCAGCCATTTGTCTTATAACAACAGTAGGTAATATGAATGTGTTTTCCTGGATGCAAATCCAAGTAAGAAAGATGATAAAACGTCAAATCTTGGATCAATTAATTTTTAAATCAAATATCCTTCATAAAATCAAGTATTTTTTAATTGTTTTGTATTTCAGTAGTATATCTTTTAAGTTACTGTTGAATGTCAATTTGATAAAAATAAAAATATGCAATAACTAAAAAAAATTTTGAATTATTGTCCTCATTATAATAATTTCAAAATGATACAAAGAGAGTCGGGGAGGGGGGCAAAAAAATCTCACATCTCTATATAATAGTAATTTACAAAAAAAAAAAAAAATAATAAAATATGTTTTATGAATTTATAAAAATAGTAACCGACGTCTATATTACTAAGGTTTATCTTGAAGTAGTTGGACCTAACATACTTATTTGGATTGTAGATATGTACACAGTATCATATTATATAAATACAATCAATTTAAAGTAATACCAACTAAACATTAATCAAACTATATGCTTAACATAATTGTCTATCTAACAAACATACAAGGAACAAAGTTAATAATTTAGTTAACATGATGTGTTTGTCTTGCTGCCTTATTACTTTGATGTGTCATCCTCAGCTCGTATAAACCTCGGAAAATGGGTAAAGCGTTTTGTCGGATCAGATATTATGGGACTAGCAAACACATAAAGTACAAGACTTGTTTCACTGGAATTTCGTAGTACTATGCACTACTCTAGTAGGTACTCAAATAGGTATTTTAATACTTATAATACGCTCACGCAAACGTCAATGCGAAAACGGTTTGATCAAGAATCGAACGGCATGACGAGGTGTACACGGAGAAAAACTCCAGTGGTAAACGTGTTTTCATACCGTGGTTACTACCGTAATGTCGTCTATGTGGTTAATGTTTTTTTACGAGCGGGTATAACTATGATATATTTTCCATTGGTCGGTCTACAAGGAATATATTGGTCGTGGACCGTTTTCCACCTATAAATAAGTTTATAGTCTTATAGATCTATATATTTTCTACACGTCTGCGATCTGTCATATTATCCAATTCTCTATGAACCACAATTAAACCGTTTTCATACCGTAGTTTGTGAATGCGATGGCATTCTGGCGAAACGATTTCTTGTATAGCTAAGTATATTTGAGAGACTTCTGGATTGACGAAACGCGTCGCCTGTTTTCCAAACATTATAAACCTAGTTAGGTGTTAGGTTAATCTAAGTAAGACAAAAATCAGTTGCCTATGCATGGTGACATTACTCACAGGTTCCTCGTGCTAGAATGATATTATGACCGTAATTTAGAATTTATTGTAATTTCACATAATTTTGTAATGTGTTGTGTGGCTGGTAAAATTCAAATAAAACCTTGACAAAATAGTCGTGTGATCGGCGATCACTAATGATATTAAAAAAAATGTATCTAGGCATTGAATAAACTTCAAAATTCCAAAATCAGAATATCATGCTTAAAGCGTCGAGAGTTTGGCGTACTAAAAAAATCGTCCTATAATACACTGAGATCACAGATGTTTTTTGGGTGGGGGAGACTTGAGTGGTACGTTTTTATATGAGTTATTGGTTTTTCTATTTAAGTATATAAAATGTATAAACTAATTATTATTATGTAAAGTTGATATTTATATTATATAATGATGGAGAATTTGTTGAAAATAATTATGCATACGTGTTTAATTCGGATTTATGTATTGTGGGTACAATTTATATCACCATAAAAATATGTCGACACTTAGGATATTATATTTTCATTGAATCGGCTGAGGTACTTACGTTTACATTCGTTGGGATCGCGAACAGTAGCTCTAGCCCAGGGCCTGTCGAAATGGAATGGCTTGCACCGGTCACAGTCTCGTCCAGCGGTGTTGTGCTTGCAGTCGCATACCAGGCTCGCCCCGGGACCTGACGGTATGCATTTGGACGCGTGTCCGTTGCACTTGCACCGGCCGCCCACAGACAAGTCGGATACCGCATAATGGTACGTGCGGCCGGCGGACGACGACGTGGTCGTCACCGGCACGGCGACAGTGGTCTTTTCGGGTTCGTGTCCCTGCAACTCCTGGTCCGGATTCAACATGAGCAAATCGGCGCCCGTCTTGTTTCCGTTGAGCGGTTCATCCGAATAATCTGACTTTGGATCCACTCCGGCGGCGGGAAGGCTGGTGGCCGTGCTGGTGGTAGTGCTAGTGGTGGTGCTAGCGGTAGTGGCCGCGGTGCTGCCGGACGAGTCCGGAGGCGCGGACGGGAAGTGCAACCGGTTGAATATTATTTTCACATCAGTGGCCGTCACCCAGTCCTGAAGCACTGGGCTGTTGTCGAAGTCGATGGCGCTGGGCCGGCCCTCCAGAGTGCTGAACGCGACCCTGGACGCCGACGACCCGGCCCCGTTGAATCGGTGCGAGTCCGTGCACAGGGCCTCCTGCTCGTTGGCCTTGGTGATAATGGCCCGGTTGGGCCGGCCGTACACCTTGCGGCACTGTCCCGAGTAGAACTGGAACGGTTGCCACGTTTTACCGTAGTCCATGCTCTTGTACACGGCTATAGAATCCGGTTTGGCGGCCTTTGGGCAGAACTGCAGGTTGATGTACGTGAGCTCGTACTTTTTGCCCAGCGACAGCGTGAGCGTCACGTTGTCGGGCGGCGGTAGCGCCGACGCCGGGTCCACCGGTTGCGCGGACAGCGTCTCGGATCGCCAGCACGTGGCGTTGTACGGGTTGTTCGGGTCGGTTAGGTAGGCGGCTGGGTGACGGCGTTTGGGCTGCGTGTCGTCGCACGTGTGGCAGACACCCTGGGACGTGGGGCCCAACTCGCAGTACCGCTCGGGACCACCCACGCCACAAGTGCTGGTCGACTCAACGTGACCACCGTAAGCGGCGTTCACGAAGTCGGGCACGCACCGGCGAGCCCGATCGCCGTCGTAGCACGGATCGGCCGCGTCCGACGGATCGGTGTCGACGGCTGCCCACGAAATGACCGCGAAAAACATGATGACGACGCACACCGCGACGGCGTGGACGTTACTGCGGCGCACCATCACGATCTGAGTTTTTTTTGTTTTCTCGGTGAAATACGTTTCTCTTGTGTATACAATTAATGTATCATGCAACGAAGGCTTCGTGAATTCAGCGAGATGTCCAAAAAGCACAGGCCATTTAACCGACGTATCGTTATTAATATTGTACTGTCACGTATTATATATTTTACGTATTTTTACGCGCAGTTGGCCGGACGCCAGGCGTACATTTCCCCCCGCGCACGGGGTGGCCGCGGTATGTGTAAAGTAGGTAGTTTATATGTATTATAAAATAAAATTAATCGGACGTGTATATGTGTATCCGTAATATTACGACAAGCGGCGGCGGCGGCGGCGGTATAAATCGCGATGCACACACTCGAAACACTGTTGTACGCACGCACGCACACGCACTTCGGTATAGCGGGCGGCCGTTCTGCTTGTTCTCGCTGAGCGCGCGGACCACGACGGTGATACACGGGACCGGAGACTGACTGACTGCCGCGATCTCGGGCGGCAGACACGGTGCCGCGCGTCTAGTGCGCGCGGCCGGGGCGGAGCGGGTCTCGTGCGCTCCAATCGGGTGGAAAATGGTCCGCCGCGGACGGCCGGATAGTGGGGCTACCGCCGACCGGTCCGCACGGCCCGCGGGTGAGGTGAAATTGGCAATCGGGCAAATCTGCTATGCGGTTATACCTTTATCTGCTTCTGATTCTGCCTCTGCTCCGTGTGTTGATGCCGCTTCTTCATCTTTTTGAAGATGTGTATAACGTCATCATATAATATGTACGCCTATGCAATGTGTTTACACGCTTCTGGCTTTCCTCCTCTCCGCCGCGTTGCTTGATTGTCGATTAATAATCATTAATAACGGCCGTATTTTTCTGAAGCGGGATTGACTTTACCAAACCGGCAACCGCGGAGCAAAACGATTGAGGTCCAACACCAAAAAGCGCGTTCAAAATTCAAATATGATATTATATTATGTATTTGTGTCCGGTGCATTCTTAATGATTTATTACTTCACAAACTTAGAAGATCTAGGACACCGAACTGAGGCCTCTGAAACAAACTCATCCTTGAGGTCCCGGTGCATTGCATCCCCTGCACCACCGCCATATCCACAACTGATTGTGATATCTATCGCATAACTAGCCCTGACCTGGAAGAGTGACCCGAAATGCCGAAGTTCGAAGAATATCCGATTTTTATGCACACATTGGTGCATCTATGCATGTTGTTTACGTAATAATTATTGTAACTATATACTATTAGCAAATATTTTGTCGTATTGAAACAATGCAATATTTAAGAGATTTATAGAATCTGAATAATAAAACCATTGGTACTTATATAATACTATGATGGCTGTACAAAATTTCAAGGTTGACTTAATGTTTCAGTCTAAATCATTACGTTAATATTAATAAATTAAAGTTTTAGCATTAGTCTAAATAACTATGTTTATGATTCGTTGATACTTTGTTAGAGTAAGCTTTTACTAAAAATACATTTAATGGTATTTTTTATATTTTACAAGTGGTTATTCATTTTGTGTTAAACAAATGAATTTGTTTAATGTCATTATTCGATTGCCTTTAAAATAATTTAAAATAGTTGTCAGAAGTATAATTTGTGCAGAAGTTTCTTATTTGTTATCAAATAATAACAATGTCTTAAAACTGTGACCCACTGACAACAGCTATAATATGTAGATTATAGCTGTAGGTAGATAAATATTATTTAAAACAGCCGCTAACCTTTTAATAATTTAATTCTCGAGTCTTTACTTTTGGTTGTTATACAATTTTAATTATTTTGGCAGAAATATTTTATTTATTGTTTGCAAACGAGAAGACTTTTGTATGGTAAATATTCATGATTTATATTTTATAGTTAGTTATTAACTTTATACCTATATAGGTAGTAGGTATCTACCTAACTAGATAATGTATTTTGTATTGTTTAATATGTCCGTCATGCACATTAAATTCAGTTCTACAATTTGATATTATCTGATACCTCGAATAACTCTGACTCACAGGTTATTATTGTTACACTTATTATAAAAAAAAATTATTTCATAAATAGATATAAAGTACATAGCAAATAAAATTACTTCTTGTGCGTTATTATGAATTGAAATGTTAGATATGTATCTATACTTGTATATAAAAAATACCCCCCCTTCTTGGGTTTTGTGTCAAAAACAACTCCTGGATTTGGATCGCACACACATTAACTTACACACATTTAATTTAATGGGTTACATTATTGTTTTGGAAAAGAGATGTATCTATATAATATGGATATAGGTTAATAGTGGCATACCACTATGGTGTGATTCAGTGCATAAATTATTGTATACGTTGGGAACTCTGAATTTTCTGAAAATATACGACATTACTACGTACATTTGTTGTAGCAGCGGCAAGGCATTACCATAACAATCACAGATAATTTTACCTGGTCCAGGCTTGGAACGACAACTGCACCGCGTCGACGATTTATGTTAGGAAAACATAATATTACACACTGTGGATGACATGCTGCAGTTCATGGAGCGTCCGGATCGAAACAGCTAATGATGCAGGTTTAAATATAAAATCTAGTACCTATTGATGATGGCATAATATTGATAAATCTCCGATACAATAAATATTATGATAATTAAGTGATACACCAATCAGCCACAATAGGTACATTTCAAACCAAAATTATTTAGTCTACAATACGGTTAGCAAGATTAAAACCTAAAATAGACCTAAACAGATGATTGTGAAATAAATTTTAATAATAAAAAAAACATATAATATCTTTAAAAACTATATCTATATACTATAAGTACTACCTAAAGTGCCTTATGTACCTAATACCCAGTTCTATTAAAATTTACTAACATTTAAGAATGTCACATATCAGTTGGTTACAACTCGCAATTCAAAAAAAATTAAACTTCTGCACAAATTATATTTCTGACCACTATTAGTAATATTTTTAAATGTCACAAATTAATATATTATAATCTAAACTTAACTTTAAAGACATAATACATATGTGTAAAGGTGAAATAAATTATTATAAATTATTTTAAAAGTTAAAAAAAATGAATAATAATGATCTAAAAACATGGTCATATCATCAAATTTGATAAATAGTAAATATATATTTAAGCATTTATTAAAAACGACAAAACTAATTGGAAACTTTATAAAACTACTAGTTACAGAATAATAAAATATATTTGTAAGTGTAATCTTTTAATGACATTTTTTTATCCCTGCAGAATACTGTTATACATTAATACTAATATACTAATTTTTTATTTCAAGTATATTAGAATTTAATATTTGATTTTATACAATTTATGTTACTTAACATTTTAGATAGAAAAAAACATATCTTTTCCTCAAATCTTTAAACGATAAACAAAAAGGATTTTTAAAAATGTGTAATTATTAAATAAGCTGTGTATATGCATATACAAAAAACTTATACTGTCCAAAATTACAAGTCTAAAGCCTATAAAAAATATACGCATATACTATTATTTGTACATAGATAAATCTTCCCAAGTTACGTCATTAGTGGGAGTAAGCAAAGAAATTAAGAAAATATAACGTGACTAAGAACATGAGTAGGTAATGAAACGATTAGACTAAATAATTAAAGATATAGTGCATCAATTATTATTGTTTATATATTCTTTCAATTATAAATGTTTATTATAAAATCAATGTTAGATATACATATTACATAATATTAGTTATTAGTTTATTACCCATTTATTTAGTTATAAATACCTATAAGAATCAACAAGTGCATAAGACTAAGTGACTCAATGCTGCAACTACAAAATAAAGGACCTATATATGGTAATTATATGGGCCCCTTCCTAGATTAATTTTTTTGCGAGTCTCACAATATATAAGTACCAATATTTTTAGATTTTCAAACATGTTTTACTTCTGCTTGTACATATATATATATATATATTTATAAATATAATATAATATTTTAGAATAAATTTTCATGATGTCAAAAAAAAAAATTATAATTGTCATACCTTTCACCTATGGTAAACAAGGAGATTATAAAATATAAGACTTACAACTAATCAACTGATGAATGGACATTGGACTTACATAAATATTCTTAAATATTTCTAATATTATGTATAAATATCTTTTATCTGTAGACTACAGATAAATTTAATACTATATACTTTAATATACTAATCATACTTTAAAATAAATATTTAGTGTTCTTACAATGTAAGAAAAGGTAGATACATTTACAAATAGAAAAATAAAATAGATTCTCACATCGTTACTACTTGGTAACGAGTGGTTTCTGATTACAGTAGAATGTAGAATGTAAATGCCATAGACCAATAGACCACCGAATTTATTTAATTTATTTAACATTAAACACTAAACAGTTGACTGATGATATTAGGAATGTAATTATGTCAATATTATACTATGCATAATAATCAAAAGGTACCTATATGCATATACAGTGTCGGCCTGGTCCACTCTGTTACCCGGCGACTGCTGGGAGCCCGAGGGTATTTTTTAATATTTGCCAATTTATGGAAAATGTATAATTAAATAATTTAAAATGGGACTTTTAAAATTATTTTTGAATAAACCACAACGTCTAGTGTATCCAACACATTGTGCATATAATTCAAATGCGTTTTTATGTACTTCGTGCACCCAAGTTAAGTGTGAACGAGCATTTTAAAAACTAAACTTTGATTTCAGATAAGCCATCAATATACGTATATAGATAATTTATTTTGTTGTTTGTTGAAGAAGCCAGTATTTAAATTATGTTAGATCTCCATTTTCCAGAAATAAATTTTAAAAAAATTATTATTTTTATAATAATTTATAATTTATTTTATTTATGTTATTTATGCTTATTACATTTTTTTCCTATTTTATGTGTACAATTTGAAAAAAAAATATGTAAAACTTATTAGTTATAATTTTTATTTTTTAAATAATTACAAATACAGATAGTTTTAAAGTGAAGTTTGTAGTGTTTGCTCCAGGCTGGGCCCGTGGCCCTTTAAATGTATGTAAGCCTCGAGGCCCGTGTGTATGGCACGCTCTGCATACCCAGTTTTTACGGCACTGCTAAGTATATGACCTAATTTAACTTAAAAATCTATAACAATATTTTACTATATCACAAATAAAAAATAAAATGTGTAAGTGAATATTGTAATTTGTTGGTGACTTAATACTGTAAAATATAGTAAAATATGATGTAACATTAAAAAAAATTTAAAATAACACAGAATAGTGTACATTTTTATAGTAGACAACACTTGTTTTATCAATAAATTTAAATTAAATTTAAACATTTTTATTGTTATTACATATTTTAAAATACGCAAACAAATTAATGATTCAATTTAATTTTGTAAACTATTTATTGACTTAAATAAAAATAAACACTTATATGTCACAGTTTTGTCACCTAGACATATAAATATTATATAGAGACTAAATAGTAGGTATCTATATAGATATAATATTATACAACGAAAATTTCAAATGGTTAACTACTTAAAACAACTAAATACGTATGTATCATTTATAATAATACAAATTATATTTTTATTTAACAAAATGTTTTTTTTTGTTTCCTATGAAATTGACATTACTGTTCATTTAAACATAATCGTCATAATTCTATAATAAATATTTTGAATTCATATTTCATACCTTAACATTATTATTAAAACATTACTCACTAATTTAAAACTTATTTTTACAAATATGAAAAAATAAAAATTCTAAAATTTACTATGTACTATTAATTATAATCTGTGAAGAAAGATCACAATAATGTCTATATACAATATGGTATATGTGTATAGTAAAAGTTAAAGCCGTTAGAGCAGACAATTTATTATATTGACAGTTTGTTATACATCGAATGTTTATGAACATTGCACAGATACAATGACACTGTAATGCATTAATAAAAGTTAGTGTAAAAGAGCTAAAATCACTCGGAATGAAAAATATCTTTTTAAAATTGCCCCTAAACCTATTAAATTATTATAGTGTAAACAGTTAAAATAGAAATATTTTTTCAAGTACCTATTATCAGTGTTCTGATTCAAATTTTGTCAAAAGATTTGTATTTATTCATTTTTTTTTTAGGTTAGGTAGGAAAAATATTTAATGTTTACAACCTAATATACAGAGTATACATAAAAGAAAAAACTGAGGAATAAAAATATAAAATTGATAAATGTTAAACGTAGAAAAAAATTATGAAAATGGTATGGATAATAAATAATTTAAGATTTACTCGTGTTTTAAAATTTCGAAAAATAATTTTTTGAAAAAAGTTATTACAGTTCAAAATAACTTGCTCCAAAAAATAATGTTATTTTAAAATATGTATAAAATAAACCACTTAACTTAGAACATTATTTTTACCATCAACATTTTTCTTATATTTAGATTTACAAAATGGCTATTTTGAATTTTTTTAAATAATTTTAATTGAATTTAAAACATATTTTCTGTTTTATAAAATAAAAAATTGTATACTTTAAATATAGTGTAAGTGTATATAGAATTAATAAAAAGAAAATTTTTAAATATTGATTAGAACAAAAGTTATTTTATCATAGTCAGTTTTCTCTGTTACATCCATATCTAAAGATATCATAATTGAAAAATATTTTCATTCTTTTAAAAACAATTTTTATTCTAATTCACTTTAAATTAATAAATCAAAATATATTTTGTCTGCATAGACTACAGCAAAAAATCTAATAAACTCATAGGTACATAAGTACATTCAAAACAGTAATATGACACCGGGAAGTACATAAACTAATCTTCTAATATTAATGGTATAAAAACACAAAATATAGGGAGATTCAGCAGCCCTAATGAGCAGAAAGAAATTACCTAGATGGTTTAAATTTTAAACAAAATAAACAAGAAGTAAGATCATAATATAGTTTTTAAGTTCATTAAAGTTCGCCTTTAACTGATAATATATTTTATTAAAATTATAAATTAATAAATGAGCAGACAACCTACCTAATGAATAACAGCAAGTAATCTCTAAAAAAATAATATATAAATAGACTGGAACAATCGTCATTAGAGCTTAGGATTTTATGTCCTAAAAATCCTCCAACTATGTATGCGTTTACACACTAAAACAAAATTAATAAATATGTGTTTGATTTTATTTGTATTTTAAATAGGCAATTTATTTTTAAAGTAGGTACCTATATTAATTAAATCCTCATATACTGACGGAAAAAATCACGATTTTGTTTATCTATTGGCTATTACAATTTATAAATTATTAAGTATTAGATAAAATTGACAGGTCCGTCGCAAGAAATTTTCCTCCCTTTGGCAAATGTAATGTCGTACCTTTCGCCAAAAGTAAAAACAGTACACAAATCTACTACGTTATTTATATAATAAATAATGTTTTATATCTTTTGCGTTACTGCTATATTTAATACATTTCAAAAAGTTAATACAATATTATAATTTACATAACATAATAATAAACGTCTTATACCTAAACCTAATGATAAAATAATCTTAGTAATAATAGTAAATAGAAATACTTCAACTTGAATTAGAATATTTACAATTTACAGAGGTATACTTTACTAATAATTAATTTTCCGTGCTTTTTTTTAAGCAAAGTCGTAACTTAGACCTACAGTACTTTAACCTATAGTAAATTTTAAGAACGATTCTCAAACTTATTGTTAACTTGGGGAAATTTCTTGTTATTTTTTTGCTATAATTAAACATAAGATTTTTGTTTGGAGAGCTATTTGGTTCGGCAGGAAAACACTATCTTAGAAAGATCGCATTGATATAGTATTTTTACATTTATTTAAATTAATATAATACTTGTCATTGACATTTGTTCTAAAGTTTTTCTCCCAGAAAACAGTTAACTACGTACCTACTATATCAAGTAGGTATTAATTATTAATTATCATTAATGTTCTTAAATAATTTTATTGATAAATTTGTTTTATAAAAAACATATGTATAAAATATCATACTTATATCTAAAAAAACTAGCCAAATATACATTTATAAGTTATATGTGAAAATATAATCAAAAAGTTTGTAAAGAATAAATTAAAAATATTGTTTTCATATTTTTTTTTTTATTTATTTTTCTATAGGAAATTTACAATCTTTGCATGCTTCAGCACGATAATTACATAAGCTAAATTTTAATATATTTATGTCCTATGTACAGTTATATACCTTTTATATAAGGAGGATTTCTAGTGATAAAAAAATACGGTACTTATATCTTGGAAGTCTCTAGGTCTATTCAAGCCCGGATAAAGGAATAGGTGGATACGTTAGGTTAAAATTGATGTTTAATAAAAATATAATAAATATAAGCTATCAGTTTTAAATTGTTTGGTTCTTGGTTGTCAAACTAAAATAAAATATATGTTTTATGTACCATTTCATCGTACTAATTACATTAAAATTGTTCCTATAAATAGATTAACAAACACCACGAACCTTGTTAATGATTTTAATGTTGATTTATTTTGTTCTAATTTGCTTCTTTTAATGTATACATTAAAATTATATCTGTAATAAATTATGCATTTATATATTTAACATAGTACATATTAATATGTTGTATATTTTTATTATCATTATTTACTTAAAAACCATACTATATTTGGCTGAAAATATTAATTTTATTGGACTCCATGCCTCTGTCTGTTTAAATAAATAAATACATTAAGTTTGCAAATTAGTGAAAATTTGAGTTGTTATAACTCGTTATTACTGTGATTGTAGTGCGTTTATCTCGTGCGTATTGCCTTTGTTTAAAGTAGTAATACAGTCGAGTTTCGATAACTCGAATCTCAATGAGACGGAAACCTCGACAACTCGAATTAAAAGCTCCTTAAAGTATTTTAAAGTTGTGTTTGAGTTATAGAACTCCAAAAATATATAAGTCGAATTTATTTTTATTCTTCTTGAGATTCGAGTTACCGAGACTCGACTGTAGTTATAATTGTAAGTTGTGTATAATATAATACTTCATAATTGTTTTGCTGGTCCAATGAGTTTTAATTTTTTTAAAATGTTATAAAATTATATACAATCATAAAAAAGTAGTAATTATAATTTATTTGAAAAGAGTAGGGTTGAAGTTAAAAAATATTAAAAGGGGCCCAGTAAGTATAGTGTTCCGGGGCCTAATCATATATTAAATCCGGGCTAGGCCTTATATAATCATAATTCATCACTAGTCCTTAGTGAAAAGGTAATCCAATCTCACATTTTCAGTACTAATCTTGAGGATAAGATTTCATTACATTTTCCAATGCTAAATACTAGATTAGTACCAATTTAACAACAATATTATTAAATAACCTAATTTATCGATTTTGACATGATAAAAGTCATCAGTATGTTTCTTTTTAATATTGATTCATATATGAATTAATGTAATAATTTATTATATTGTACAATTACTATAAAAAATAAGTATAGTAAATACCTTCATCGCGTAATATGTTTATAATAATATTATATGTTCAATGCTTTCAAAAACATTGTGTGCTTCTCTCTTGTGGATTAAATATGAACCAAAGAAGGACGTCATAATATATTTAGGAGACCCTGAAAAATCAATGGCCTAATCATGAATATTATCTCGACCACGTTATCAAATATCATTTATTATTTAATTTTTACTTAGTACTTTTACTAAAAATAAACATCTTCTTAAATAATTAATTAATTTCTCTGTTTGAATTGATTTTAGTCGAGTATTTCATAGTTCGGACTTTAGTTTCGTAGTCTCCATACACGCACAAATCCAACATGTACTGTCTTCAATGGTTGATACCCGTGCTACTCATACCAAAACCACTGAATCCTGCGCTATTGCAGACGCATGTCATGTTCATGGTTCTATACTTGACGGGATTCTTTTTGGAACGGAAGCCGTGCACCATATGCAGCATAGTGTTCTTAGTAGCAGTGTTCCTGATATGTTACAGTGGGTATGGAAATTGTATATTCTTCAGCAGCAACTGTGATTCTGTGCAATGTGATAACGGTTAAGGAGAAGACGTCAAGAGCCGCACATATACCATACCTAAACGGATACACCACTAGTGTTTAGGAATATTAATTTAATTTTTTTTTTTTAATTTTTTTTTTTATTTTTATGAAATAAATTACTTATGTTGACCAAAATTAAGTTTATGTAAAAAAAAAAAAAAATGTACAACTCAAATCTTTTGCCACATTTTATTTATGTAGCTTGTAAATAAGTGGATTTTGGCACATTTTACTATTTGGTTTATTGAAATATAGACTTGTATATATAATTAAAAAAATTTTTTTTAGTATGTTTTTATTTTAAAGAAGCTGTCATATTGAATCAACAGTTGATGAGTAAGCTCAATAAATTATTAAAACTTGATCATCTTATTTTAAACAATAAACTGCAAATTATATAGGTATGACACTGAGCATTGAGGTGTTCACGTTGTTTATTGTTATCCTTACCATCTAATCTAGCCAATCTAAGTATCTTAGTTTTTGCACTTTATAATATCAAAATGTTTTTAGTAAATAAAATAAAAACTAATGTGATAATTAGGGCTAGCTAGGATTTATATGCAATTAAAAATCGTAAAATATGCATTTGATTTATTAAAATATGCAAAAACATGCAACAAAGAAATGTAAAAAAATAAGATACAAAAACAAAAACTAAATTTTTAAATTCTATAATATTAAAAATATTAATATTAACTATTAATGTTATTTAAAATTATTACATGAAACAGTGATGTGGTATTTAACATTTTCAAAAACAAAAGACCTTTTAGATTTTAGTGTGTTTTTATACTTGCTAAAACTATATTCAATATCACATGACGTCATTTTTGTGTTTTCAATTTTCCTATGGAGTTATAACTTGTAACGAAAATCTTCATCCAAATTACTTTCATTTTTACATTTTATATATCTACTATACCTATATAAATATTTGTATATTTTTTTTTTTTTTGGATTTATAATATTCTATTTTCTTCTTTTACCAACCACCGCGGCTAAAATATACCATAAAACATGCATTTTAGATGTTTATTGTTGAAATATGCAATAATATGTATTTTATTTGAAATATGCAAAATAAAATATCCACCATTCACTTCATTATGACAAATTCATAGACATTTTCAAACAAAATTAGTAATCAGAAGTTACAAAAAAAATATGCAAATGAACATAAATCCTAGCTCTAGTGATAATGATTTATAATTTACCTGCACAATTTAGGGGAAAAAAGTACTAGGTAGGTATTATTGAAAATACTTTTTACATTGTATATTTGTATCTAAAAACTTTAAACAGAAAAATTGTACAGAACCAACTATTAAGCCAAAAAAAAAACTTTTTAAATAGTTTTTTTTTTTAAAAAAAACTATTGGCTACTGAAAATTGATAAATATTCTCTAATATTAAGTTGTTACATTAAAGGCATGCTATTAAACACAAAACAAAATCAAGCACCAATAAAATCATTAGATTTTATCTTTAATTGTTTTGTCGCTCATGTTAGAAATGTTTAACAAAACTACAAGAAGTCTTTAACATTAATCAATATAAAATAAATAATATTAATTAATTTATATTGATTTGTGTTAATGTATATTCAAAATTAACAAAAAATAATTTGTAATACTTTTTAATGAAGCTCAAGTAATGAGTGGCATAAAATAATTTCTTATGAGGAAAATCGAATTAATAGAAATATATTTTTATGATTGAAAGTCTGATGGTGAAATTATATTTTCTAATAAGAACAAAAATATAAAATATATTTCTTATGTATGGTATGATACTAAAAATATTAAAAATGATTAATGTTTTTAAATTAATTATACAGGTAATGTTTACATGTGCAATACATTAATGGCTAAGGTAATTTCAATTATTACATGTTAATATAAGTGTGGTACCTACATAAGGTATGACATAAGGTATATAAATATTAATTAATTTGATATTTAGTCATTCGTTTTAAATTGATAATAAAAATGTATTTATAGTATTTGAACTCTACGGTGCATTTAAAGTTACAAAAAACAATCAACACTTTGCAACTATCAAGTTTTAAACCCTTTTGAATTATTTTTATTTACGTAACTATCTATTCATTTTTAAGAAATGTTTATGATTTAAACCATTATAGAATCGTGCTATAGATTAGTTTCACTGAATAGGAAATATCTTAATTTGTGCTTTACGATTAATGGTTAGGTTAAGTTCAGTATGCAATGGACGATATTAGGAGAAAAAGTACGGGATACAGTCATAAACAATTTTTAGGATTTAAAGAAAATATGGTATATGACAATATCTTGAATTGAAGTAAATTTCTTTGTAAAGCAGTCCTTAGTAAGTTGATTTAAAGTAAGTATATAGAACGATTAAAAAAAATAATAATTAAAAATAAAATATATTTAAAATTATTTTCTACGAACTATAATTTTAACTCAATGATTGTATAGTAATAACTATTAGTTGTGATAATGGTTAATGCATAATTATCATAATTAGGTGTATAATAAATAATATTCATTTTTTTTTTACTGTTTATCGCAATGTATTATGATGAGTATTATTGAGAACGGGAGTAAAACGGTGAGGTATTAGATAATGTTCTTGAGTACGAAATTGGAATGCTCCAGAACAGCAAAACGATAAAACCCCATTTATTAATGATTAATCTACCATTACGGCACTACGTGACATTATCCATGCAGAGTCTCTTTAGGATGAGCTAGAAAGTGGTCCATTCACCACATAATCTTTTTTATTCTATATTCATATCATAAGTATACTTTTTTATCCAACCACTCCCGCAGTATAAATAATACATGAATTTGATGTAGGTATATTGCAGATCTGCAATGTCAGCCTATATAGTGTTGACCTCTACCAACCCTCCATATGCATTTGTTCGGACATCGCTGTCCTAAACTAACATGACCTTGGCATGATCTTTTTTAATTTTTATAACATGGACGACCCCCAGAATTATTTGCTAGAGCATTACAGGTTATGTTCGGATATAACTATATATGTACAATTTAATCAAAATGAAAAAGAAGAATTGGTTCTTTATAACACATTATATAATAAAGAATGACTCTATCCTTTAAACGTTGAACTTAGCATAAAACAAAAACTTATTCTATTATTGTTTTACTTTGCCATTTTTTCGCTTCCTCTTTCGTCACCGTGACAATGTCGCAAATTCAAATCATGCAACGGCTTGCCATCCTTCTTTGGTGTTGAACTATAGATCATTTTCCAAACCTAGGTCACCTTGACCAGCGTTCCTAAAACTCCGCAGTGGTGAAGGGGATAAGCCGCTTACCTATACTTTATATCTTTTTAAAAATGTTAATTTTGTATAGTTTATTTTTCTGTAACTCAACTGTTTTATTCATTAATTTTAATAAAATTGTATCTATATGAATAATTATCAATTCATATATAAATACTAATAACTAATATTGAGTTAAATGGTTAAGTTGTATTAAATTTATATTATATTTTGTTGTCTTAATACTTTTAAAATTGTACGTTTTTCTATAATACTTATAACTTGGCACTTGCTTCAAAATTAAAATATAAAAAAGAGTATACGGGGGGGGGAGGTATAACATAAGGTAATCATACCTTTAAATTTTATTATACCTATGTCAAATTACCGTATTATTTAAAATTACAAAGTAAAATGGATTATATTTCATTAAAAACTTACGATTTATACTTTTATATTGAATATAATTATATAATAGAAATGGTGAGATCTCCCTCCTTTTTTATACATGCAGCCTGAATACCTAATAGCTGTAGTAGTAGCTATAGACAGTCATTAATCAGTACTCAATATTGGTTGAAAGTCTACGCTGGA
Source organism: Pentalonia nigronervosa (assembly GCA_014851325.1). Classification (NCBI taxonomy): domain Eukaryota; kingdom Metazoa; phylum Arthropoda; class Insecta; order Hemiptera; family Aphididae; genus Pentalonia; species Pentalonia nigronervosa. Next base: position 40,907 of record JACXSJ010000554.1, on the reverse strand, counting down.
CTCATAGGATCGTCTAGGCTGTAATAGTGTAGTTATTTCTTTATATATATTGTTTTATTAATAAATAAAATAGTTTCAAAATATCTGTGTAAGTAGTTAGGTAACAATAATTTTGAACGTCAAATTTACTATAATATGGTATACGTTGGCTGTTAAGACAGATACAATATACGCGAGCATACGACGCGAATATACTTTTAAAGTTTTAAAAATAAATACCTATCGATCATTTTGAATATCAGCTAGGTGTTAGATCAAAAGTTACTTAACAACTATTATAAACTATACTCAGAAGTATTCCGTGTACCTACCTTTATTTAACAGTATAAGGATGTGGAAAATTGTAGTTGAAATTTAAATAGTTAAATATAACATGGTAGTGAGTAAATTTATATATAAAAGTTGGGTATAATAAAGGTACAATACGTCCCAAAAGTCACGTATCAGACGCGTAGTGTGGCAACTATGTGAACCAGTGGCTTTTCCTAAATATACCTACTGGACCCAAACTTTATGGATAATCTATTCCCATTGTACGAATAACATCGTCTTAAAAAAAAAAAAAAATGGTATTTCTTGTATTTATTTCTTCAAAAAAAATGGGTTTTCTCTCGAAAATAGTTTCCTTTGATACTAGCTTATGCTGTTAGCATCCATCGATCGCAGGGGATAACATTGGAAAAAGCTATTGTTGATATTGGTGATATTGAGTTTCAAATTGGCTAAACGTATGTTGCACTCTCGCGTGTGAAAGCATTAAATGGATTATTGTTAAAGCTATTTTTCAATTATCACTGATTATTGAAAGTTAACAACAGTAAAGCTATGATAGGATGTCGGGATAAGTACAACGCTTGTGGAATTTATATCAAGAAAATTGATATAGCAATACACGAAAATACCTTTTTATCTTAAATTTTATGTTTTATCTCAATCTAGAAACCAAAATATATTTTTTTCGTCTATGAAAATGCTGTGATAAATTAGCTATATATTATACTATATAGTAATTATACTGTATTGTGAATTGTTGTGATAATAAAAAATATATATTTCGCTAAATATATGGCAATTTGATTGACTTGCTACCCATCGCTCCAACCCACTTTTGTCCACGGATACATACTCCTAGTTATTAAATTTGGCAACGCTGCAAGAAAAAGAAAATATTTGAGCGTTCTCAATCGTATTACTAAAAATGCCGTTCTCAATCATATTTTACCGCCATATAGGTATACAATATACTTAGAAATCAGGTATGTGATCATTGCCCACTAGAGACCCGTATTACGTTTTCAAAATACTTCATACCATTTAAACGTTCATCTGTATTTATAAATTATGTTGTTCGTAGAATGCAAATAATAATTCTTCACGCAAATATACGGATTACGGAGTTATTCATTTATTGCAAGACACTTCAGATTTTATACAGTTATAGCCTATAACTTATAGGTAATATTGTAATAGATACCTACTCATTATATCTATGAGAACAGCATGATGAGTGTTTTATTAAAAATTATCATTAATTATCAATTATTATTTATTAGGTATCAATGGTACCATATTACCATGTATTAAATACTATATAATATGTAAATATATATATTTACTTAGCTTTATCGTTTTTCTTTTTGTTCAGAATGGAATAATAATAATAATTGTATAGTCAATAAAGATTAATATAAGCTATATGTACTGATTACTGACGACTTAACAGTTTAACAAGGTATATGGAAATATGTGTATTGCATATAATTAAAAAAGGTAACGCTTAAATATTTTTTAAAAAAAAATACGGACTCCGTCCTCAATTCAAGCACTGATTGTACATAATAATCTAATATTTTATAATGTATAAAATATGTAGATTATTGTACAAAATTGTTGACTGTTGTGTACTCGGTGTTGGTTTTATTGTTTTTTTTTTTTTATGATGAGCGAATGAATACATACATCAGTATGAAAACATTAAACAACAATACATCTATCTTTATGTTTTAACATGGCTTCCACCTTCGTACTTTCGGAGATAAAATACATATTTATTTTATATTGTTTTTATACTTTACCGCTACAAATTGCAATATCAATATCTAGTAGATATTACCTACCTAACCTTATATAAATTTATAAATTATAACATAATATAACTATTACGGATACGGCAATATCTATATTACTATATTAATATTAGCACTTTAGGGCAGGGATCTTCAACCCGGGGCTTGCAAGCCACATGCGGTCCTCCATGTCTTTACTTGTGACCCACGAACACATTTTAAGTATAGTGTGTATTTTTTTCTATGTATTAATGAAAATATTATATTTTGTTTATTACTATACAACTTTATTGTGTACGGCCCACGAGATTTAAAAATAATAATAGGTGGCTCGCTGCCTTAAAAAGTTTATGACCCTTGTTTTAGAGCTAAGTTGGTAAAACCATTGTTAGAAATCGATGGCTTGGAGGAGACGGGGGCTTAGCTCCTTAAAAGTCTTTTAAGCTCTCTAATAACATATTAATAGATTCCTTGAGATTTGGAGAGTGTTTATAGCTTATTTTTTCAACTCTTATAGGCAACTAAGGGATAGCTCACACTAGTGGTGTACCCAGAATTTTAGTACTGTGGGTCAGCCACCTGTGTAGGAAATCAATTATAAATCCAAAAATAAATGTACATTTAATAAATTTTTATAATTTAATTTTAATCAATTTTTAGTTAATTAACAGGTAACCCATATTATTTAAAATTAACGTTTTAAAGAATCTTAATGGTCATTTTTTTTTAAATCTGTAAATGCTACTTGATTGTTAGCATCGTAAAAATTAACATTTTTGTCTTGTTTTTATGCATGTTTTTTTTTTATTCTTTAATTTATTAAATACTAAATAGAAGGTACGTAGTTTTAATCTTATGCAAAAATAATAATATTAATTTAACACTTTTTTTCACTTTTAGATATAACTTATTTAAAAAATTAGGGCACTGGTTTGTTATATCAAATAATAATATTAATATTAAAGTTTATCAGGCTTAATACAAAAGAGTCATGAATTTCATTCTTCAATAATTTGAAAAAAAAGGTGTTGTAAATAGTAATTCTACGTTCTTTTAACGAATTCATTTTCAAAATTCCTAAAATGTTTTCGTATCGAGTGTGGGGAGTTCTTGGAATATTAGACTATAGCATATAAAGCGAAGGACTTTGTTCTAAATTATTTCAATTTGGGTATTATGTCCAATTCTAATATTTTCCCAGATTATTGGTGCATATTTAATTATTCAAGTAAAGAACGAATAAGTGAAGTTTAGAGGCATTTGAAGATGAATTAATCGTTAAATTCAGAACAATTACATTTTATCATACAAAATATCTATCTGTGTATTAATATCTATAGGATATAAATTAAACGAAATACAAAAAAAAAAAATACATTAAAATACGTAGCTTAAAAACATAATATAATTATAAATAATATATTACATAATAATCATTATTTTAATACAAGTCAATATTTGGAGAAAATGTTTGACTTGGACTTTTACAAACTAGTAGTATAGTTGGTACGGTATATGTGATGTACCGTTAGGTATACTTGTATAATTATAGTTAAAAATATACTATTTTGTGTAATTTTTTGGGTTTAGGAAGTGGTAGATTAGACTGCAGTTTCAATCTTTCTACTACCTATATAATTTTATTTGAATTTTTTATTTTTGCTTCTTAATATGAATATGCATGCAAGCGCCCATGTTCCCCTATCAATTTTTTTTCATTTATTCAACTCTAGTTAATTTTTTTATATTATTTTTAACATTTTTTATGAGTTATCTTCGGAAGACCTTTTATACACGAGTCATTAATAATCTAATAAATGATTGTTTATTTTGGGGGCGTATATTAACAAAAAAAAAAAAAAAATGAAAAAAAAATTTCTTTTAGATACCAAAATATTCACCACGTTATTATCTATTTATATTTTTAGTTTTATAAAGATTAGTTTTATTAATTGTTTTTTGAAAAAGTATTTTGATAAAAATTAATTAAAATATCGAACATTTGAAAATTATTTTGTGATTAAAAATTTATGAAATATTCAATTTTTATAGCTAAAGATTGAAAATTTAAAATAAAGTTTTTTGTAAGTCATTAATAGTGTAAGCAAAAAATCTAAAACATATATTTACATGGTTGATTTTTATAGACATTTTAAATTCAATTTTGAACTAAATTAGATAATTAAACATAGAATAACGATGTTAGTTATTTCGTTAAAATTAAAAAAATATTTTTCGTGGATTCTTGAAACATTTAAAGTATATTATTATATTTTATGCACTCAATGAAATTTTCAAATGCAATGTTTTCTCCAAAAATTAATTCAACCTACTGTATTATTATTAGAAAAATTAATTATTTTAATAGCAAATAATATCATAAAATACATTTAGTTATGTAGGCTGACCGTTTTCGCTTAGAATCGTTTTTTTCGTTTACTTAACAATATCGTATTATAATATCTATAATCACTATGATCATTATGATTGTAGTTTATAATATAAATTTATAGATTTGAAATTCAGCTTGAATTATATATTTCAGTACAGTGGCCATTATGAAAAAGAATAACATTATTATTATTTATTTACTGTAACAAACAATTAATATTTAAAATCGCTCATTATATTTTTAATACTCGTCTTTAACAGTCATAATATATTATCTAATATATTCGTAAAATAAAATAAAACAGTTAGTTTTCTCTTTACATCGTTTCGTACACATAAGTATATCGTCTTTTGAATCGCTAAAGTTGACGTTAAACTTTCGTCAAACGCTACCGATTTAGGTAATCCGCTCATTATAATAATAACCTGTCTGCTGATATGAAAATCCTCGTGGAAACAGAAAAATGTATGCTGCGTTACCGCCCAATAACTGACGACAGTTATATACGGTATATATTATATTATTATATTATATTATTTTATTTTTATTTATTATACGGTCAGTCTATCGCCGACATTTTGGTAGGACATTTTGGTTGGACATCTTTAGTACTCGTCCTTAACAGTCATGGTATAATATTATTTAATATATTCGTAAAAGAAAATAAAACAGTAAAAATATTTGATTTTTGTTTGCCGTAATAAAATCTCTGTATGAGACCATCTTTAAAAATTTAAAATGCAAATTATTTAAAATTTTTTCTTATTGCAAATCTAAAGCATTAGAGGAATCCACTATTCAAAATATCAAGTTTTCAAGTTTTGTTAGTGTTTGAGAAGTAGCGATAAGTGAGTGAGTGGTATTTAACTTTTATATTATATATATAGATTATATCTTTTATAAAAGAAACAAAAATACAGCATATTGGTATTATAATGATTTGAGAGAAGCCTGTATACAAATTTAAAATTATTATTATTATTATACACATTTGTTTAAATAAAATTGCATTTATTTCAAATAAGGGTCACATAATAATAAAAAAAAAATTGTGTGTCAGCTGACATTCATTCCCAAACATACATGTATTTTTTTGGTTTTTTTAAATTGTTGTAATTGGTTATATATTATTTTACAATTATGATTACTAAAAATATGACAAATACATTTTTTAAATAATATATTTAAAAAAACAAATATTTAGCACGGGCAACGTTGGCGGGACAGTTAATAATATTCTATATTATTTATATTTTTTTCACAAATATTTATTGTGCTCCTTAGGTATACATTGTAGGTATATGAGAAATAATAATAATAAAATATATTTTTTATGTTCAAGCTAAACAAAGTTGCCATAGATACTATTAGATCAATATTTATTTTGGAATATAATATACAGTTCAATATTATCTACCTATTCTAATACATTTTTTTTTAAAATACATGATTTAAAGTAGGTACTGAATTTAATAGCCCCCCCACCTACCCACGGCTCCATGAGTTTGTGTTGAATAATTTTGCATCGAGAACGCAGTTTTTAAATCGTTAGATTGAGTGCCTCTTCTTAATATTTTTCCCAATTCAAGCATTACCAATAAACATAAACATAAGTATACTATTCAAGTGTCTTCGCATTTATACGTATATATTTATTTTAGCCTGTAAATAAATATGCATTACATTTTGAACACGAGGAAATGAATAAATCGCGAAAGCTTATTTTTAATTTCGATGTACAGTCACGCGAGTCACAATATTTACCATGAATTAAGGTGTTATGATATTTTAGTTTATGATTATTTAAATTTTAAATTTTTACCTACTCTTACGCATTAACGATATGAGATTATATTATTAAAATATTATTGTCGAAAGACACTCACTCATCCACGTCGTTGTAGAATCGTAGACGTGTATTATTATGTGGCTATGTTTTATGTAATATTATTATTATTAATATTATAATAATGGTACATTGTCTGTCATCTGATCATATGAATCATTCTAAAATTCTACGGTCAGACACAGTGGCATACAGTTCAGTGACTCAGACTGCTTGAATGGTGGCGCGGAATGCTGACTTTGGGAACCAATGAACCATTGACATTGGTGTTGTGGTGTGATAGGGAAGCTGCTGGTGTGCGTGTACTTTTTAATATGGTTGGGCGGGGGGGGGGGGTCCCTCGAAACGGCGGCGTGTTATCGACTGATAGGGGCGTGTCTTGTTATAATCACTAATCACTATAGAATCTCGTTCAAAACACAGTCCGACAGTCGACAATCCGGACGAGCTGCTGTAAGCCGTTGGTTAAATGGTCCCGACGAGCTCCGCGATTCTTCGTCCGACGATATTAAAATTTTTTGTTTATATTTCACAATAATGATTTTCAACTGGCCGGATGTCCGTTTTCCCTCAATCGCATGAAACGCGTGCCAATTACAAATGAAACAATAATTTTGTTATTATGTGACCAGTGCCATCATAATACTATGATACCGCCCGGGTGCGACCAATTCTGTACCTCCGCTGAAGTCTCGTCCTTCCGGTGACGAAAGTATTGGACCTTTTTGAAGGTTTGTTTCAGGAAACGTTTTTGCCGTGTAAACTCGCGCGTGCTGTGCATTCGCCACTTGTTGTGCCAGTGCACCGCAAGGATAACTAGTAATTACTGTCATTGCCACTATTACTAATATTACTATAATATTGTAATACTGCTGTTACTTTGTATGAACTATATAGATCTCTCTGGATAGGGGTTCCTAGAAATCTAGTTTCTCTTGTTTTTATGATGATTTTCTAAACGTTTACGATCAGGTTTGATGTTGTAGCTTAATATTCTCATATATAGTACAAATAGTTTTTAGTTCCTTAAAATTAAAACCTTGCTTGATTCCTATGGTCTTTTAAGATTTTGTTTTTATACAAATCATATATTATTTACTATAAATATGTAAGTTACGTATATATGATATTATCACTATAACAACTGTCATATAATACTGCCAGATTATCACATCAAAATATTTTTCAGACCAACACATTTTGTTAATCATGAGATATTACATTGTAGTATTTCATCAGAATAATAACAAATCCATGACATTAAACTACCTTTAAAACAAAATACTTCAATTTTTAATGTCAAATCTACAAATTCAACAGTTGTTTGGCAAGTTAATATTTACTTGTTTAATTATACTTTATTGTATATAAATACTTGTATTTCTATGTAATGTTAAAAAATGATCAGCATAAGGTACTTTATATTACAAATATTTTAAATATTTTTACTTGCACAATTAGAATTTGTTTAGGTGGGTATTTAACTTATAACTAGTTTTATTTCTCCATTAAAAAAAAATAAAAATAAAATAATTAATTTTGTTTAAAATAAAAATTAGTTGATTACTTGGTTAAATTATTTATTTAATTTAATACTGTCCTGGAAAGTGGAATTTGTAATATTTACTAAAGATAGTAAAAACTAATGTAGTTACTTTGTATTTGTATGTTAGATAGGCAATGACAACAATTTTACTCTGGTTTTTTTTTTAAGTAAGTAAAGAAAAGTATATTTTCAATAAATTTTAGATTTGAGTAGAAAAATCAAAGTTTAATATTAAATTTAGTTTTGAAAAAAAAATGAAATTTATAATTGGAATTAATTAAAAAGTATGTGATTTAATATATATATATATATTAGAGTGCACTTATCACACTGATTTTAATTTACTATTTAGATTAAACTAATATGACATTGTCTCAATAGTGATTAATTTAATTGTTGAAAGATTAATGATTAGGTTTACTTTGATTTGATTTCAGTATTATTTATGATGTCAGTAGTTTTTTATATTTAATAATGCAATAAAGAATTTCCATAAAAAAAAAATGTACATTTAATTTTATTTGCATGTGAAATTGTATTAAATAATTGTTAATTAATAATTACATATATATATACTGGCTACTTTATAACAGAAGGTACTTAAACATTTTTTAATCATGCAATTTTAATTTTTGAAGATTAAACATAAGTTACATATTACATTAATAATCCTTTAAGTTAATATTTATTATTATTTTCTTTTTTACAGACACCTAAATATATAATTTTTTTTTTACCAAATTATCAATGACCAATGATTTAAAATTTTAAATTAGTCAATAATATTCCTTGACATACTTATATATTTATAGTTTCTGTGATTTTTTAAAATTTTAAATCGTTTTGGTTTTAGATGTAAAGTATATTGGCTAAATAACTTCAAAATGGATAAAGAAACAACACTTATGTATCAACCAGCCAATCGTATGGAGGATTCTTCATGGAACTTGACCAATGTTCACCTAGATGACATTAAAATGGATAGTAATTTTGCATGGATGCTGTTTTCACTAATATCTGGAATGGTCTGGGTAATTTATATTACTTATTACAATTCTAGAGTGACAGCATATATTGTCACCAGACTGTTGACTAGGTTCTATGCTACAAAAGGATATCTTAGTATAGGTAAATTTATTTAATGTTTTATTACTTTAAATTTAGTTTTAATTCATTATTTGTTCAAATTGAACATTTTAAAATAAGTTTAAAAAATATATATTATTTACTAAAAACTAAATATTTTTCAGGTTCTTTTACAGTTTGTGCTCTTTCTGGTAAGATTATGTTTAGAGATATTATTTATATCACTGAAGATTATACTATTAGAGTACAGGACGGCTGGTTGATATTCCGTTGGTGGAGATCCTATGTTCCTAAAGATGTTTCAGAAGGTTGGCAAATCTTTTAATAATTATTCATATTATTATTTTAAGACAGTAATATTAGCCTATTATTTTATATTGAAGTACTTATTTATTTATATTTTAATTTATAGTTTAGTTATGTTATTAATGTATGTATATTTTTAGATTTGTCACATTCTGATACTAGACTATCCGTTATGTTAAATGGGTTTGAACTACATGTATATAACCGTTGTAAAATGTATAGTAATTTAGAAAAAGTATTCAATTTAGATCCGTCAATTATTCCTTGGGACGAATTAAGTGTCAGTGAGTAAAAAATAAAGAAATAATTTATTGTTAGCTAGTGATAAAATTTGCTTAGATAAATGGTACTTATTATAGCTATAATTTTTAGAAGAAGAGGAAGCAAAAAATAATAAAGATAAAAAACAAGAGGCAGTACTTGGAAAAAGCTGGAGAGACCTTATACCTGTGATAAAAATGGAAGTGTCATCTGTAAGTTTTATTATTTATTTTATTTCATCGAAATATTTTTGTGGTTTTATTGTGAATGTTATCATAAATTAAAATGTAGGGTCGAGTAGTATTTGGCAATCGACTTATACCAACCACTTTATTAGTTAATGTTGAAGAAGCCCATTTTGTTTATTCGACTAAACCAGCTGCTTCAAAATTGGACCATTTTATGCATTTTGTTAAATGCAAAGCAGAAAATTTTAAAGTAAAATAATGTCATATTACATAAATTATTTATGTAAAATTACATTTAATATTATAGGTAATATTAGCACCAAGTCCTAAATATACTGGCATGGCAGATGATCCACCTCGATATATGGGTGCTGGTTTTGTTGTGTTTTCATCAAACAATATAGAACTTTACTACTATATGGACGAACCAGGTAAATTTTTGTTAAAAATGTCATAGATGGTCAGTTGTTAGTTACATAATTAATTTTTTAGGCGTTGTACCTGAAGAACCTGAAATGTTACAATTAGCAAATGGGGATATAGTTGAATCTGCGCCACCCATTTGGGGAATTGACATAAAGGTATTTCACATTAATAACTTAAGATTAAACATTTTATAGTGAAAACAAACTTATTTACAATATTTACACATTTACAGAATCTCCCAAAAGTTCTGTTTCACACTATGTATCTTTGTGAAATTGTAACACATCAATATATTTAAACGCTGTTACTTCAATAGTAACCTGAAAATCCCAATATCATGGCATAAACTTCTAATAGATTACTGTTAAAAAACGCTTTTTAGATAAATTGATTTGCCACAACAAAGATAATTAGGGTTATAGCAAACTTTTGGGCCATACTGTTTATGCATCTGCTTAAGTATAACATATGTTCATTATTTACTATTTCTTTATTATGTTTATAAAAAAAAAAATTATAATTAACATGACCTGGTATAAATGCTTATCTTATGAGCAGGGCTCGAGACTTCTAGCATTTATATATTTGCTTATAGTGCATTAAAATACAGCAGAATAAGCTATACATTTGTTTTATAGTGAAAAGAATTTAATTCTAAAAGATTGTAGTGCATATTTAATGCATTTTGCATTTTGTCTTCTATTTTTTTTAACTATTTTGCTATTGTTAATTATTAATTAATTTGAAGAAAATTATGTATTTATGTCATGCATGTGTACATTGGCGAGCAACAATCGTTTTTCTAAATTCCTATTTACCAAAAGTAAAACTTGATTCTATAAATGGCCACTCACCAAGTATATTTGTTGTGTAGGTAAAATTATTTTGGAAGAAAAAATTCAAACACGTACAATGAAAAGAAAAAGGTTTTAATTTTAAGTAATTTTATGCTATTTTTTATACAATTTTACATTTATTTTGTTAATTTTGTAATTTTTAGAACATTGTAAAGCTTATATTTCATAATTTTTTTAGTGCTTTAAATCTTGATGACTTGATCTTTGCTTATGAGGAAACAAATTAAGTGGGAAGGTCATGTCTGTTGCTCAAATAGCCTTAAAAAAGGAAACCCTGGTAGGTAAGCTAAATGGGAAAGACCTAGAAGTTATCTAGAGTCTATGTCAAGTTTGCCCAAAGCTTTCTTGGGCCTAGACAACTTTAGGCTAACAAAATTAAGGACGATACAATTAAATTTACTCAGGAAATAAAAATAAGATAGTATTGATAGAAATAGATTGAAAAAAGTAGTAGAGTTAGCAAAAGTAAAAAAAAAAACCCACTTTTAATAATGATTAATAATTAAATAGGTAGTGAATTTGAATATATGAATTATGAAACATAGATTTTCATTTAATTGTTTGTTTATGGTTTTCTCAAGTGGTTCATTAAGTATTATTTAACTTTATTATTTTAATTTAACATATTATTTTTATTAATTAAAATTATTTTTTTAGTGTGGCAAAGGGACAGACTTCAGTTATGGTCCTTGGGCAGACCGACAGAGGGAACATTTATTTAAATTATTCTTTCCACAGGATTATCAGCCTCTTAAGGTTAATATAATTTATTTAATATACATTATCTTTCAAGAATAATAATGAAAACATTTATTTTGATGTATTTTTTATTTTAGGTTAGTGATACACCATTACCTGGTGAAAAACGTCAAGTTCAAGCATTTGACATTCGTTTAAATACACTCTATGAATCTACTATTGACATTTTGTTTTCAAAAAATAAGGTGAGCTTTATATCCCAATTATTTTAATTATAATTTATTTAGTGCTAATTAATCAAACTTATCAATTATTTATTCTACAAGAGCACAAAAACACTTATATAAAGTGAATAATATTAACTTCATAGAAATTATTCACCAGTCACATTTGACTGAATTAAACCTTATAATAGGTATTAAAAAATATATAGAAAACAGTCATTTTTTAATTAATTCAGTCCAATCAAGGTGTAAGAGAAAATTATAGTTACAAAATTTGTTGTAAATTTAATTTTCTGTAAATATTACATTATTTGAAACTTAATTTGGCTTTTGGTATAGATAAGTATAAAAACTTTAAAAATGTCCAGATATTTTGAATAATATAATAAGTTTAAATTTCAAGTTCAAATAGGCACTTGTTGATATTGTCTAATTGACCTTATGTTGCTTATAGTTTAGTTTTGTGTATATACACACACTAATTAAGAGGGTTAGATATTTTCAAATAGACAGTTAAGAACCATTCTACTGAAGCATATTTTTAAATTAATACTATAACTTTATTTTTAGGAAACTAATGCAATTCATATTAATGTTGGACCTGGTTCATACATGGAAATTACTTTACCGTGGCTTGTAGCACATGATGGTTATACTACTAAAATTACTGGGCAGCTACTTCACTTAGAAGCTACTACAAGTTTGCAAGTAACACATTTTTTTTTTTTTTCATAAACAATAATTATATTGCTAATATATTATTATTATTTTTAAAGTTTCGTAGTTTATTAGAGTGTGAAACATTAGAGTTTACTGCTCATTGCCACTATCCAATTCAGTGGAATGATCATCAAGAATGGTTGTTTAATTTAACTGGTTGTAAAGCAACAGGGTGGTTTACTTATGCTCATAAAGGTTTTTTTCAAGGTAAGTCTTAAATAAATAAGTATTTTAACTTATTCAATTTGTAGTTACTTTTAGTTAATTAATTATTTTTTATAAATAGAAATGGTAAATGATTGGGCCAGTAAAAGTAGGCCAGATATTTTACATTTTGTTCCATATACATGGAAGTTTTCAGTTCTTATGAAAGAATTTGAATTAATAACTATTAGTAATGAATACAATTGGATCGATTGTTCGTCTCAAAATCAAGAAAATGGTTATTATAATTTATAAACTTTAATAATATTTAATTAAGATCTCTCAGTTAAAATATAATTGAAATGTTTCTAATTTTATATACTGTTTTATGGTTTTATAAAGCTCTCATTGCAGCCAGTGGTGATTTATTTGATTTTTCATTTGATCTCCCATTTACGGAGTTTTTGCCTGACACATTACCTCTTCGATTTTGGATTCAAGGTGAAAGTATTGATTTATCTATGTATTTGCCAGAAGTATACACTAGTCGAAGTGTTTTGTTATCATTAAATCAAAATGCTAAATTACTTGGACGTGATGGAAAAGTATATAGGTCAAAATCAGATGATAATGGCCGTAAATGGAGAAATGTTTGTCAAAAAGGGTAAAGGCAATTTTTTTTAATATTTTCAAAATATGGTATTCTAATAATTTAAAAATGTTCATTTAGTCTTGGATGGGTAGATTGCTGGACCATGCCAATTGTTGCTTTATCAATTAATTTTATTTATCATCCAATGCCAATGTATGGACCACCACCTCAAGCTGACATAACTACACCTGAAAAAGAAGAAAAATTGCTTTCACCAATGAGAATGCAACATCATAAAACACAAAATGTTCCTATTCATTGGACTCGAGTTAGTAGAAACTAGAATAATTTTTATAATAAATAAATAATTTTTATTTTAATAGGATGAAGGTCAAAAATTTGACCCAACTACTCTACCAGCTGATAAAGTCAGTTTAGAGTTGGAAATCGGTTCATCAATTATGTTTTTGTATGGATCTTGGCTCAGGCATTTCTTTCATTTAAAGGTTAATAATTTTTATTTATCAATAAATAATGTATTCTAAGTGTTCTAATTGTAATGCTTTAATTCATGTTGTGGTCTAGGAAAGTATATTTGGCGAAGATCAAATTTTTACAGATATGAATGATAAATTAAACCCAAAAAGTGCAAATACTGATAAAGTTACAGATCAAGATAGTAGTTCTTTATCAGATATAAAAATTCAAGTAGATCCACGAGAATATAGACCATTGGAAGTAGTTATTTCTATTACAATGCATGATTTACAAGCCCATCTCATTAAAGTAAGTTCAATAAAATATTTTTATTATAAAATGTAACATAATGTATCATTTCAGAATTGTAATGATAACGATCCCCCTTGTCCAGTTATAATAATTGAACGTTTTGGACTAGAAATGAAGAAATCTTATAAGGACACTCAGTTACAGTTATTGTTATCACCTAGTTTACTTATATCTAGTGATAAATTAGGAAATAGACCAGTAAAAGATCATCATTTAAATCAAGGACATTTAATGCTTTCTGCTTTACAAGTATATAAAATAATTAATAATTTATGAATACTTTATTTATACTATCTGTGTTAATAAATTAATGTTATAAATGTTATTATTTAGATTCGAGGTCATGCTATGTTTAGTGATGCTGAAAGAAATCTCAACCAAGACACATTAGAATATGCTTGGTTATTAGAAATTCAATTAGGAAAACTTAGCGGGAAAGCTACTGCACCTCAAGTAAGATATTATACTTATATTCATTTTTCATAGTTTAAAAAAATGTATTATTATAATACTTAATAAAGTTTTTTCTTAACTCATAAATAATCTATGAATAAATTAAATTTGCTTGTAAATAGTGCTTTTCCATATTTTTTATTTGTATCTTTAATTTGAATGTATTAATTTTTATATAAAATATAATATATTGATATTAAAATACATTTTTCAGTTGTTTCATGTAGTGACTGGTTTGGAAACAATGTTCTTACTAATGTTTGATTCAGAAAATCAGCTCAAACCAGCTCATTTACCATTAGAATGTCATCATGGTTCATCTCCATCAAAATGTCCTCATAATGATCCACAGGCCCGTTATAGATGTCCCACAGCTGACGAGATAAAATATCGAATGACTCGTGTTGCTATTGATGCTATTGATATCTATCTAGTCGAGTCTGGTACTGCTATTAATTTATGGGTAATATATTTATTAACAATATATATATATATTAAAGTTTTTATTTATAATTACAATAAATGGACTTAACAATAGTTGAAAAAACTATAGTTGAAAAAACTATTGTTAAGATATTTTGTTAGGCTTCTAATATTTTAAAATTGATTTGATATTATTATATTATTGATAATTTATGGGTTATAAATTGAAATTGGTAAGTGGTAAATCATAGAATATATGTATAATTTGCATTGATTTACACCTTGTGTATAAGTTAGTTAAATTAAAACAATTACTAAAGAAGTGAACCAAAATTGATTATTATGCACTTTTAGAATCTATTAACAAAAATAGTTGATACAATTTAAAAAATTAATTTGATATATTATTTATACAACTGCATACTTCAGAAATTTAAAATAATAAAAGGTAAAGCCTAGGTTTCATTGACTGCTGTTGGTAAATGTTTATGCTGTCCATGTTTTATTTTTTTATGGATATATTAAACATAATTTTTGTTCTTCAATTAAATTATTCATTGTAATTGTTATGAAAATGAAAAAAAAAATAATTAATCAATAAATTATTATAATTTTATATTTAAAAAATAATAACTTTATTGCAACAATAATAGATTATACATTTTTAAATAATTCATTTAAATATATATATATATATATAATTATTATACAATATTTTTTTAGGCTTCTCCGTTACGACTATCACATTGTAACTTACATAGTAATCATCTTAAGTCTGGTATTACACTAGTTATTCCAGCTGTTAAACTCAAACAATTTATTTGTGCTAGTTCACAAAATACACTTGGACTTAATAGTAACACTAACACTACTGGAAGTAATCGATCTCAGCATCGGTATGTATATATTTAACTTTATTTATACAATGAGTTTGCTTTTTTAAAATCATATTGATTTTTGAATGATTTATATTTTTAGAAATATTAGTGGTATCTGCAATGAAAATCAGGAAATGTGGCTTGAAATTAGTTCTGCGTCATTAGGTCCTTTTATACTTGAGTTGGCCTCTTCTCTATCTGACTCTGATAAAAATTTACATCTTGTTCAACATAAGTATGCTTCTAGTATTTAAAACATATATTATATTTATTTTATATTTTTTAACCAATATTTTATAGATACCTTAAACTACACGATGATCGTTATAAAAGATTATGGTTTTTGTGGCCGAGTGACAGTAGATCTCTTGTGACTGGAAAATGTGGTTGTGTTGGTGGATGTGCCTTTTTTGGACATAATCGAAATGGTCAATGTTTCTTCAAACCATCTAGAAATGATATTCAAGATGGCATCAATATAGCAGCTTTAAGGTTGATTAGTTTGTATTGCTTTAATTTAAGTTATAGTTTATTGTTTATTTTTTAAATTATTATTTTGTAGAGTGAATGAAAGTGGAAAAGATCCAGGTTTTGGTCAAAGTATTTTACATGATTGTCAATTAATATTTCATACACCACCATACAATATTGGTAATGGTGTTGTTATACATGATCATCCAGTGCCACAATGGCCAAATATTCGTCTTGTAAATAAGGTAAAAATAAGTTCACTTTTTGGTTAAAATATGGTATATATTATAATGATTTATGTGTATAGTTTTTACCAATTTAATTTTGGTCTTAGAATTATAAATTTTATTAAGATTTAATTTTATCGTAACTTTAATATAACATAATAACTTGTATTATTTTAAATATTTCTAAATAGTAATATCATTCTTTATAATGATTAGTAATTTGGATTATTGAGAGAAATATTTTTTTTTATTTTTAAATAACTTTAAATAAGTAAAAAGTTGTCTGTAAATATTTGACTATTTAACATAATATGCAGGACTCAGATTTTGAAGCACTAAATTAATTTTAGAATAGGAGTAAAGAAAAATTTAGATTATTTGTCAGACATGTATTTTAGTCATAACTAAATAAGTATTTAATTTTAATTTTTAATTCATAATGCTTTTTATATATATTTTTTTAAATGTTATTGTTTTATTTTTAAATTAACACTACATATTAGTGTGTTCAACATTTAGGTAGTACAAAATATTTTGAACGCATAACCTGAATTTAATTTAGGAATTTGCAATAAAGGACTTGTACAGGAATATTACATTTTTTTTTTTGAAAACAATTACATTATTTTCACCAAATTATCAATTCAAATTTCTAGTGAGTAGTACAATTTTGATTAATAGCCTAAACAAATCTTAACAAATTTACTCATAATTCCATCATTTTAATTTATTTTTTATTAACAACACCAGAAATTTAAGTTCTTAATTTACTGAAAATAATGTAAATGTGTTAACAAACTACACCACACCTGAGCACCACATTTTTTTTGTGCATGCTTTGATAATTTTTTTTAAAAATTTAAATTTTTTAAAAACAAAATTAATATACAACAGGTATTAATCCTTTTTGCTATAAAAAAAGTCAAATGAAATTCAGGGTCATGCATTTGAAATATCTTGTGTAACCTTTATTGTTGAACACACTAGGTTAATGATTGGGAAACGTTGAACTATTCTTATCAGCAGACTATCAAACATTCATTTAAAATGAGTTAAGTTGACATAAATAAAATATGTGTCTACTTCATTGATAAATAATATATTAAAGATTATATATAGAGAGTAATACAGTGTAAGTTATAAATATTGTGTTTACTATAACTTATTACATCTTTTAAAAAAATTTTTTTTAGGTAGTTTAACTTATTATTTAAAAGGTTTTTGAAAATTAGTCTTGAGTATCATACTATTATCACTATGAATTAATAGTATAGCTCATCTTAATTTGTGTGTAATATTAAAGAAAAAGACAACACTACAAAACTATACAATATTTATTTTTTAAATTTTAAGTTAAATGGTATTGTATCATAGTCAAAACAATGAAAAATGATTTGATTAAAATTTTGAAAGAAAAAAATTGTATTATTCAATAAGATATTGATGGTGTATACATAATCGTTTAAAGTCATGAGGCTGATTTGTTCATAGCCTTTATTTTACGAATAAAAGATGCTTTACTTATTCAACAATTTAAATAACTTAAGTTAGTATCTTCTGATTTTTTAAAATCTCATTTATTTAAGTTGATTACAGTAATAATTATACTATAATTTCAAACACTTACACACACCTCAGTTTTCAAAAAATAACGTTTTCGGGTATTGAAATTGTTGTTGTAAACGATAGAATGTAAAGCCTATTCTCAAACTGTAATATTTAATTTTTTTAGAATAATTTATTTTACTTTACATTAAACAAACTAAATTTTAGTGTTTGATATAAATTTAAACCTTAAAACAATATATTATTATGTATTTATATTTATAATATAAATTAACACAATTTAAACAAATCAAATATCATAGTTTTATTACATATTACTAGGGTTTGGGATTTGTTGCATTTGCATTTTCTTTAATAATGACTGTAGAATAATCTGAGTAAGATATCAATTGTTTTAAGACATAATAGATTAAAATACAAACATTTTAATTGCATAATTTGCCGTTTTTTAGGCAAAAGGCATATTTGATAATTTAATTGTTTTTTATAACATATTTAAGCATTTTTATGTTTTATTTTAAGTAAATTTATTTTAATAGTTAACATTGTTTTATTTTTTACTGTCATGCGTTGGTCAATATATTTATATAATCATAGAATGAGGAGTCATCACATCATCAGACAGGGCAACTGGGAAAATACCTAATTGTTTCTGTGTGTAGCTCTGTTAATTTGTAAATTAATACTATTGATTATCATAAATCAGTTTGAGTATAAAAAAGAAAAAGTAAGGAACCATACAAAATAATATAATGGTTTTAGAGTTGTTATCAAAAAATTACTAAATAAAAAAAGTTGTCTAAATTTGAAATTGAATAAATCAAATTTTTTAATTCTTTTTCAAAAAAATTCAGTTGTATATTTTAGTTATTTTAAGTGCATATATGCATGCATATTTCTTACAATTTGTATGTGTGCAATAAGTCCCAAACTATTTATTATACACATATATATACAGTTATTCAATTTTTTTTTATATTTTAAATGTTACAAATCAGAAGATATATATAAAAAAAAAAAATGTTTTTAATGATGTTTTTATTAATCAAACGCTTGCTTTTTTATAAGTCCAGCTATTTGGGACTTAAAATGTCCTATTATTTCTGCTTTTAATAAAATATGCTATATATTATCTATTATCTAGAGACTAATGATTAAAAAAACTAATAACTATTAAAAAAGAATTAATAACCATTAAAAAAAAAAAATCATATACATGCTTTTTATTTAAAATGTATAATCGGTTCCTGATAGGTATACCAAGATCAATCTGAGGGAAGCAAGAACAGTTCTAATGCCCCAACAAATATACCATACACAATAGACAGTGAAGACATACCGTCTCCTTTACCTACACACCCATTATCTAGACGTTTCTCATATTCATCTGCTGCCAGCAGGTTTGTTTGGAACTTTTTTTCAGCAATATAAGTTGCAAACCATCGCTTATTACACATTTTCTAGACTAAATGGAGTACAAACAATAAGTCGCGAAGTGCCGTATTCACGCCTAATTGATGCCAGTCCAACCCCTGTACTTAAAATGGATTCACGACCACCATCACCTCACAGGTTTAATACTACTAGGTCTATACTGAGTGTGCCCGAAAACACATTAGCTGTAGACAATGGTGCCTGCCCAAAGTATAGTGTTTCAGATTCTAGACTTGCTGTTGACTATTTTAACACAACAGCCTTACAATATAATGCACTTGTAACAAGTGCCCAAAATAATTCAGTACGTATTTTCATTTGTCCCAAATGGCTGGCGAGAGTGATTGTTATTTTTAAAATTGGGTTTTATTTTTCTATTTTATATTTAGATTAGTGCAGCCAATGCTGATTCCATACATTCCTTGCACCAGACTAGTTCAAAACACCCTTATTCACGAACTATATCCATAACTAGTGATAATCCATCTGAAGTCTTTTTTTCGGCTGAAGAAGATCTTACTCTAACTAGTAATTTAAAGAGTAATGATCGAATCACATTGGGATCAGCCAGGTGTTCTTCATTAAAGAGCTCTTTGAACAACAGTGGAATTGGTCAAAATGAATCTTTTATTAAGTTAGTATTTTAATGTAATAAAGTTTAAATGTTCATATTTAATGTTTAATATGTTTAAGGAATCATTTTGGAAGTGAGACAACCATTATACCAAGCAGTCCAGCGCTATTAAGTAATATTACTGTTTCTGATGACACAACAGTTGATCATCAAGATCATACAATATTAAATATAAACACCTTGGAAGTAAAAACAAAACTTATTGTTAGTCAAATCAATTTATTAAATTTATATTTATTTTATTTTAAATGTAGTGTGATTTAGCTGACGATGAGAAAACATTACTTGCTGTAGACATGAGTAGAGATGCAAATCAAAGTCCATTGTTGAAATCTAAACATAATTTAATTGATAATGTATGTTCTTAATAAAAATTGTCATTCAAATTATATCAATTATTTTAACATATTTTTAGGAACATGATGGAGGAATCATAGATTCATCAGATTCACGTTCAATATCCAGTACATCTTTTATGTCTGCTGTATCATCTCAAGAAGACTTGGCACTTATAAATTTGCACATGCATATAAACAAACCTATTGTTGATTCTCCATTATTACTCACAACTTATACGAATCATTTGTCACAAACAAGTTGTAGTAATTGGTCTCAAACATCATTACCAGCAGGATCTGATGCGTTTACGGTTCCAATTTATCAACATACAGTAGATGATCGTCTTGTATTTATTGGTAAGCTTTATTTAATTGAATGAGTTTATTTGCTATTAGTAACTTATACTTAAATACAATATTACAGGTAGTAGATATTTACCTAAATTTGAAACTACAGCTGAAGGTTTTACAAGTTTAAAGATGGTGCCTAGAACAGATTCAAAAGAAAAAGAACCTAGTCCACTTAATACACAAACACAATCTTCAAAGAAATATACATGGGATCAATCGCAGTTTGATTTTACTCAGAATGCAAAAGAAACATTTGAAATTGGTATCTATACATATAATATTACATTTATTTTATTTTATTATTATTATTACTACTAAACTAAAATACATTTTTCAGATTGTGAAGAGGAAATGGTATCTTTACGAAGTGAAACTGGAACAAGAACAACAGTTGTGATCAAACTTAAAGGAGATATTGATTTGATGGTTACGCCATTAGCTTTAGAATCACTACAAAAGTATTTATAATATTTAATATTATTTAATTTATTTTGAAAAATATTAAAAATGTTTTTATACTTTACAGATTTGTTGATAGTTTAACTCCAACATTTAGTAATCTTCACCCACTCACCGTCTTGAACCACTTACATAACAGTTGTATTAGTCGTGTTGAAGCTGCTAATATACTTAAACGTGATAAATATTTAAGCCAAATGCAGGGCGGAGGAAGTA
This sequence comes from Pentalonia nigronervosa, assembly GCA_014851325.1. Lineage (NCBI taxonomy): Eukaryota > Metazoa > Arthropoda > Insecta > Hemiptera > Aphididae > Pentalonia > Pentalonia nigronervosa. The sequence continues at coordinate 19,315 of JACXSJ010000554.1, read as the reverse complement.
AAAGGAGTACTGTGGAAAGAGTAAAACCTAATTTAAATAAAGATGCTCAACCTGATTTACAACAACCAAACCGTGTTTATGAAGAATTTATTGCTTCACAAGTTCAAGGAACTGTCATTTTACCAAAAGTATGTTTATAAATTATGTACTGTTTGAATATAAATGAATAAAATCTTCAACATTTTTTTAAACATTGTTGATTGTTTACTGTTAATAATTGGGCTTATAATTAACCCATTAATTAAAATATTCTTAAATATTTTTAATAAATATTTCAGATTAACATTTGTGTACTACAAGCGTCTATTGTTGAAGAAGTTATATCTTTTTCGGCGCTAGATAATATTAGAGATTTGACTTGTGTATCATTATTGGCAATATGTCTTGAAGAACTTACTACTAAGTTTCATTTTAGTAAACAGGTTTGTATTTAATAGATGAATAAATATTTTGTAATTTTGTAATGGTGGTTTAATGGTAAAATTAATAAGATATAAATGAAAACTAAAGTTGGATAATTTTACAATATTTCATGTATTTATAAAATGTTTAGTGGTTCTATATTAGTATTGTTTTGGATTGTTATATGAAATGTATTTAAAAATACTTAATTTATTAGTCTGACTTTATGTCAATAAATATGATAAATTAAAAAAAAAATTATTAAAAAGTATATTTATTGATATCAATAATATTTCACTAATATAAAAAACCCTTATTCTAAATTTCCAATATTGGTGTCCTCTTTACATATAAACATATTATAAAGTTTAAAAAGAAACTATTAAAATGGTTTTTAATTAAAGGCAAGAGAGATAGTACAGACATACCACCCACCAGCTGTAGCACCAAGTGGTCAAAAGAAAGGTGTTTTAAGTAGAGCAGCTGGAAAAGCTTTTTTACTTGGTTTGAATATTACATCTGAAGTTGATCCCGAGAGCACCCACGGTGAACCAGTTTATATTGAGACTTCTGAAAAACAGCAAGAAGAAACTGTTATCACACTGCATATAAGTAATTATTTGTATTTCATTAAAATAGTTAAATAATAATAATAATATTTTAATTTTTCTATTAGACTTATTGAAATCAATTTAATTAATTTACCACATGAATGTCAATCAAATCTTTGTTATGATATTTCTAAATTAATTATTACAGACATTTAAACATATATATATGTTTTCTTTGTCATTGATTTGATTGGTACTGTAAACTTAGTTTATTCAGTGATTTTCCCTGTGTTTTAATTTCTATGGTAGTGTTACATAGCATCACTATAGGTATGTGTTTTTCTTATGTGTAACATCAGAATAAACAATACATATGATATTATATAGAATTGTGTAAATCATGCTACTAAGTATTTTTAATGATTCCAATTATTTATTCCAACTATTTATCCATTTATTTATAGGTAGAGCACATGCTCAACTACGCAGACTGCATAACGAGTGTTCAATATTAAAAGAAGCAGTTATAACAGCTATACCTGGTCATTGTTCAAAAGTAATGTTTAAAACTTGTTCTAAAGGGAAATATACAGAGGTTCAGAATAGTGTAAACAGTGATAGTGATGAAATGATGCTAACAAATATTTCAGATGAAAAAATGGGATTTATTATGATGGAATGTGGTTTTGAAGGAATTGCTTTTAAAGTTAGTATTTGTATAGTAAATCTAATGCTAAATGTATTTATTACAATTATGTTGATTTGTCATAATTAGGTTGTAAAAAGATCAAACTTTGAGAAAGAGAATGATCGAGAAATCAGAGATGTACCATCACCTTCACCAGTACCTGAGTCTACAGTTGGGAAAGTATCTCATTCTGAAATTCGACCTAAAAATGAAGATAATATAGAATCTAAAGCAAATAGTAAATATTATGACCTAATTGGACATTTTTATTTATTATAATTGAATAAATTTTTTTATTTTTAATTGTTTTTAGCGTCTAGCAAACAAGATGTAGGTGGGGGTTCAACACCAATGGCTACTCCTAAGCAAATTAAAACTCCTTCAGAAACATTTATCAATAATGAAGATACAGTGTAAGTTTCTATGTTTTACTTAATATATCTTAAAGAATTTTATTATATTTCAAATTGAATTGTGCTTTTCTCTAGTGATAATACAATGACAAAAGTGGGAATTGATAAAAATGCATCATCGTGTGTCATGGAAGTATGTCAAGTTTGGTTTAACTTTGCTGCGCCTCCATTAACACCAATTACTCGTAAAATAGACTATACAAGGTATATACTTTGTAATCTCATTCAATTGAAATATTATGTATTTAACTTAATTATATAATATGTAGACATGACTGGAATTTACTGAGTACAGCATCACCGGCTATTAATGCATGGATGAATCCTAGTAATCGTTTTGCAATGCGTCTTGTGCACATGTTACGTACTAGATATAGACGATGTACAGCTGTTGTAACTTGTTTAATGGCTGAGGCACTAGATGTTCAAAGTCTTCATATACCTCTTAAGGTATATATTTTCATTACAAATAGCTTTTATACTATAGTAATTATAAAAAGAAATAACCTAATAAATAGTTTAATTGTTAATTATATTTATTTTCTAGAGTCGTTATAGGCATACTACACCCTTGGCTAAAACTTTACAAGAAGATCCTTCATGTCAACTGTGTAATATATTGCAAAAATACCTTCTTCAAAGTGATGTATTAATTGACACTAATTTAAAAGATCCATTTTTGCCTAATTTATCAATTTTGAGACAAGTAAGTATATTTTAAGTATTTGCAATTTTAAATTATATTAAATAATTAATTTCATTAAAATATTTTATAGGGTGTTATTGTTTTGAGTCGTCAGTGGAAAAATATCTTATATACCCCATTGTTACTTGAACATAACTTCAAAAGCAGACATCACAACTTAAAACCATTAAATGTAACTTTTGCAGTTTCAGATGCTGAAGAGGTATGTTATTTATTTATTCAATGATTATTATTTTTTTTTATTAAAAAATATTAAAAACAAATTAAGTTCAGATACTTGGGATAATTTCCTGTTAAAAACAAAATTTCAAATTAGTGTCCTTTTCTAAAACAGGTGTTTTATGATTGTGGCTATTTAAATTCACGTCGAAGTGCAAATACATCACCCAATCCCGATTTATTTATATGTAAGCAAAAAAATAATATCCAATTATTTGCATATCATTATTTATTTTTTTTAAACATATAAATCACTTGGTGTAATGCTTTTACATGGTTCATTAGGTGTCTCATTGTGTAATACGTTTATTCATTGTCACTATTAGTGTTATTTTAAGGGTGCTTTATGGTTTGCTAATATTAATAATAGTTACATATCCATCTGTGTTAATATGTGTACATTAATAATTTAATAATAATTACATGTTTAATGTATATTTTATGAATACAATCATAACTATTTGCCTTGGGTATCATTTGTAAATATGTATTTTTTGGTCATATGCTAAAGGATGGGGAGGCTTCTGGGGAAGAAGGCGGAGAAGGAATAACCGACGAGTGTGCTATGCTGCTGACTAGCGAACGTCATTCGCACGTGTCTACATTACAACGGGTACTCAAATCGCATACAAACAAATGTGGTACGACATGTAAATGTTAACAAATTTAATATACAAAATAAAATTAGAATATATTCTTGCATGCTGCTTTTTTTCATTTATTATTATAAATGAAATGTTATCTTTTGGGATGTACCTATTTTGCTTCATGTTTTTATTAATTGAAAATTTTCATTTATTTCTTATTATGGTTTTCTAATTAAAAAATATAGTGTATCATATCATATTTTTTAGTTAGTAAATTTCTTAAGAATTTTGTAATGGTTTATACTTTTTAAAAATACTAATATTTTTATTGATATAATTGTCACATATCTCAGTTTTATTGGTCATTATAGATAATTAATTAATTTAAACAATTTTTAATCATTTTATTTTATTACTTTTATTTTACCTATTTAGGCTATCTCTACATATTAGTCATTCTACATACTCACCTATCTGCATTATCCACCCTCCTGCCTATACTATAAAACTTGAAAAAAAAATAAAAAAAATTTACTTAAAATATTTTCAGATAATTTGTGGACCCTGTAATTTTTGTTTGTTTTATATTCCTCTTTTAATTAGTTCATTGATTGATACATTTTATCCTGTTATTTTTTTTCAATTTTTTGCTTCAAAATGATTTTTATTTGCTAATTAATATATTAAAAGCTTTGGTAATCAATTACTTGAAATAAAAATACATTATCATACTCATTATTTACAATAGGGTCAAAAGGAAATTATGGTAACGAATCTCATTACTATGATCCATTTTCTCCTACTGGTATGACAGATCAGCCAAACGACAGTGTTGCAATTAGTTCGCATAATTCTTCTTGTGATCAGTCTAAAAACAACAAATCACTGTTACCCACACAAATGCCAGCTTCATCTAGAGCTAGTGTGATGTTTCCAATATTGGATGATACAGTGCAGCACACATACAAGAATATTGTTGAAGTTCCATTTGCTGACAATAACTATCAAGCTCCAGTAGAAGGTGAAAATTTGGCTGGAAGTGTAGAAGCTATAAACATATCTCCTCAAAAATCAGACAGAAATGAAGATCTTTACACTTGGATGGCCAAACAAGATTTTATTAATCCTGAACCTCGAGTATGTAATAGATTGGCTAAAGCCAAAAAAATACGAAATTGGGTTTGTATACTTATGATGATGTAATTATTTAGTTAATTATCTATTTATATAATATATTTTTAATTGTTTAGCGACTACGTAAAGGTCCATTACGTACATCTGAATCAAAAAATGTTCCTCTTACATCTGATAATCAATCATCAGCTGATTTTGCAGAATCAGATTCATTACGTTTTAATATATTTCCTAAATATGATTCACTACGATTATTGGATGCTCACCTTATTTTTGAACCATTACTATCTAGTCTTGGAGTTATGCCTCAACAAATGGTTAACCCTAATTCAGGTAATTATTTGGGTTACTTTATATTAGCATATTCATTGATAAAGAAATTTGTTTGTTTTCATAACTCACAAAAATAATAGTGAATATTAGCAAAAAATTAAATAATAATTTAAGAAAATATAAGTTGTATGATGATTAAATTAAGCACATTTTTTTTCTATAGGAACTTCATATTATTCCATATTTTTCTATATTTGTATGAATTATAATTATATCCTTTTGCTTTATGTAGTGTTAATGGTTTTTATTTTCGATGTTTAACTACAAAAAAATTTAAATTTTTAAAGCGGAAAACTGCTTAGATATCTATAGATATTTTTAAGGTCAAAAATAACAATTTTATCATCTGCATTGTTATGTTTTCTGGCAAATATACTTATATAATACAACATTTATTAACATTAATTTTATATTAAAATATAGGTAACAATGGTATGGCTGCATTTGACTCTTGGGGGTCTAATTTGTCACTTGTTGGAAGTCTTGAAACAATGCGTATAGACATTGTTGTTAGTGAATATGGAAAAGTTCCAGAAACAGGAAAGAAATCAAAGTCTTTTAAAAACAAATCCAAATTAGGTATATGGTTACACCCATAAAGTTTATATCCTTACAATAAAATGTTTATTCAATTATATATTTTAGAAACTCCGTGGTTAGATTTATTACCTGAAGTACCTGCATTCTTATGTGATCGTGTTAGTATTGAATGTGATGTACGTAGATCAGCTGATATGACAGTTGTTGATGATATTCGACGACAGAGACGCAATATGCTATACTTATCACGGGGCCAATTAAAGAAACATTCAAATACATCATTTAATATTTGTGTTTCTGTTAGATATATTTCTCAACAAGTAAGATTAATAGAGAATATATAATATGTATAATAAATATACTTATACACTGTTTATCACTATTTTCGTCCTTGTGTATTCTACCCTTTAATTGTTTAAACTTAAAACTTATATAAATTGAGAAATAACAATGTAAATTGAAATAAAACCGAGTTGTATAATGAATTATAAATAATAAATAATTCTTGTGTGCTATAGAAGATACATAAAAAATTAATGTTATTGTATAAAAAATAAAGTAAGTTGGTAACATATTAATTATACAATTGTTTTAAACTAAACTTGCAGGTTAATATGCCTTTGTTAAGACTTCTTAATCAAATAACTAATATGTATCAAAATGTGAAAGATACACAAACTGAACTTCGTGAACAACAGCCTCATCCATATGTTTCACGTACTAATGCTAAGCCACCAGCATCACAATCAGGTAAGTTCATACTTTTTATTTTATCTAAAAGACATTTTATTATTAAGTTGGTTGAATCTTTTTAGATCAATCAGAAGTACCAGTACCCACACCACCACCCATAAAACGTTTTTTGCCTCGTTCAGCTAGCGAATTGAAACCAATTGTATCACCTTCTCCATCAATACGTTCAAAACACCAAACGTTAGCACAAAAATTAAGATCAACTGGTAAAAGTGTTAAGGGCTATATGAATTTGAATGAAATTCCAGTAGTTAGCGAATGCTTGACTCCGAGTTTATCAGAATTTGAACGCATAACACCAATGAAACCCATTGACGAAGTGGATTCCAATATTGTATCAATGACACCTAGGTGTTGGAAGACTGTTTACCATTTATTAGAATTATATGCTACAATGCCTGAAACTAAAACTGTGACACAAAGAATATCATTTGGTGTTGATGTATCGGAAGGATACAAGGGCACTAGAAAATATGATATTCTATCAGAGTCCAAATCTTGTGATGATATTGATAAAGATGGGTCTACTAGTACTCCAGTACCACCTGTGTCACAGCTAAATCAACGTAAATCATCTTATTATTTTTGTTTAATTATAATGTTTTTCATTTTCTTATTATAAATTTATAAAACATATTATGTTATAGGAATAACAAAAGAAGAACGTACAAGACTAATGGTATTTGTTGTAGTTCGTATTCACCGAACTAGATTATTGGCCACATTAAGTGGCTTGAAATTAGAAGCAGAAATTACTAACTTACATACTAGTTCAACTTTTCGAAAGAAAACACGACCCCCAAGTTTAGAGTGTTCTTTGACTGGACATATAGGTCGTACTATGATAGTACTCTTAGAAGGTGTTGCACCTAATCAACAGACTGTTGTTAAGGTTACTGTGGGTAAATCACAGACTTTATATTCAAGTATGAGTCGTCGAACAAAGGATCAAAATTCTGGGTTACTAACAATTGGTGTTGTAAATATTGATATACCTCAACATCCTGTTGCTCTTCACGGAATGATGACAAGAGGAAGCAAGCAGCTTTCATCTACTTTACAAGTGAACTATCAATTAGTATAGTTAGTACATCATACATGTTTGTATATTATCATTTTGGAAATTATTGTCTAGGAACTTCGAGTGGCTCGAACATCTAGTCGAATGGGACGTGTTCCAACTATTGATGAAACTGATGTACAAGGATCTGTAGGACCATCAAGTATGACTGCTCAACAAAGTCCAATGATGCATAGGGTGCATAAAGAAGAAGTTAATAAGGTCCTTGTTCCTGAACCTAATATTTTGCTACAGCCATTAGTTATGCATTTTACTGCTGTCATTCAAGTAATTGAAATAATTCATAAACTGTGAATTATATTAATTAATTTTTTTTTCTCAGTGTTTAACTGTTACTGCTGCTTTATTGCCTTCTTTGAGAGCACAATATAAAATGGATCAAGTTACTAGCACTGGATATACAGGAAATAAAGCAAAGTTTATAATTGATTTACCTCAACATACTTTATCATTTTCCACTAAAATTCCGGTTCGATTTTAAAATTCTTGTTAAATTTACATTTTTTACATTGTTTTTTTTAAACAAATAGGTCACAGAGACAAATTTACCATCAGAAGCTAGTATAGAACTTCCAAAGGTACATGTATCTGCTGAATATATACTTGATGGTGGTTTAAAAACAGGAGAAAATCAATTTTCTGGAACAGGTAAAATTTTTAAAATTATATTTATGTATTTTATTTCAGTGGATTAATTTATTTGTTTGTTAGACGGTGCTGTATTACGCCAAGGAAATTATTTAAGTGCTGTGGCTGATATTGGAGTTTTTGAACAGTCGCTTACAACAGATTTGTTAAATCATTTAGTGTTTGTTCAAAAAGTATTTATGAAAGTAAGTTTTTCCACGATTCACTGTAATTCCTATTATTTAAATATTTAACAGCTCATATATTTAGGAAGTAAATGAAGTCGTTCAAAAAGTATATGGAGGTGAAAAACCTGTACCTATATGGTTAGAAGATAATGACACAAATCGTTCTGCTCCTGTCAAAAGAATATTATTTTCATTGACTGTGAAAATGAGGGTAAATTTTTTAAATTTGTTGAAATAATATTTATAATAATGTTAACATTTTTAACTTAAATAATCTAAAACTAAAAGCTTATAAAAAAAACCATTTATTATTTTAGCGTATAGAACTTACAGCTACTACCCCGACAAATTGTGCTGTTCGATTAGAAACAGGTTCAGCAGACTTTCAACTATCAAATAGAGTACAAAATGTATCAGGCTCATCTTATCAAACGTCTGAACAAGTTAAAATTTTTGTCAAAGCCCATATTGATGTAAATTTATCGCTTGGTCAAGTGATACGGAACCCATTGTTTGAAGAGGCCGATCCTGAATTCCAAAGTTTTGCTTTTTTCAAAACAAGGATTGGTAATTGTTCTTATATTCATACTTTGTATATTACACAATTTCATATATTCTAATAAATTTTTAATTTATTAGGCTTAACATTTTTAATATACATTTTTAATTATATATTTTTATTAATTAAGAGTTACGGAATGCTTTCCAAGGAGAAATGGTTGGTGAAGGCGAAGACAAAGAAGTAATACTTATTACCCTGCGGAGACCTTTAATTTATATTCAACCCTTAGCTGTGGACAAGGCAATATTAGTGTGGCTGAACTACAAAAATGCATATGAATATTGGAATGAACAAAGGGCTAGCTTAAATAAAGAAGTTTTGACAGCTACTCAGCCGTCTACAGAAAAATTGCTATCTGATAAAATACCGGTATCACCAAATTTGGGTACTATTTTTTTACAACTGACTGTTGAGGATATGGGTATTTGTGTGCCTTTGAATCCACTTCCCCAGGTATGTAAATATGTTTATAAATTAAATTTACAAATTTTTATTTCATAATTTATTTATTTTTAAGACTACATGGGGTTTAAATCGTTCGATTTTCATGGACTTTGAGTCATGTTCTGCTGTGGTAGTTACATTAGAATCAACTAGTATATCAGCATGTAGTTCTGGGTCTCTAGTCAGTAAAGGCCGTTTCATTGGCCTATGTTTAAGATTTGCTGATGATTTTGATTCATCACTTGATGATTGGAAGCCTGATATAACTAATGAACTTGTGTCCACTGCCATGAATTTGTGTATAGTGTCAGAAGGAACATATGAAGTATGCAGTCGAACAACTTCTCAAAAATTAGATTCTGTTACAGGTATGTAGTTAATAGTTAACATTGTGCAAAATATTTTTGCTGTTAAATAAATTTAATTGTGTATCATAGAAAATGCAAAATGGTTTTTAAATGTAAAATGGCAAATGGAAGGTGTTGACATGCATTTAGATGTAAATATAGGGAAACAGCTTAGTGCATTAGGACATACATTAACAGCTTTAACTGGAGTACAAGATACCGATGATCCATTATCGGATAGTGATCCTATATCTCAAGACAGTGATATTATTAGACACAAATCAAACATGGAAGGTGATATATTAGCATCTTTAGCCATTGATCCCACTATGAGTGCTAAGACTAGATCAAAGATAATTGAGAAAGAAATGTACGAACAAGCTAAAGCTATAAATGATTTACGTTCTTTGGGAGCATCCCAAGGGACTATTGAACACGAAGTAAAGCGTTTACGGGAATTGGAAGCAATGGTTTTCAAAGGATTTAGAAGGTAAGAATTTGGTTAGAAATATATTTCTAACCAAATAAACTATAGTATTATTTGATGCTAAGCAAATCAATATTTAGGGATATGATTCAGAAACTAAGAAGACAAAGTGTGAAAGGTAAATCAAGCTTAAAGGGTAAATTTGGACTTAGCAACAAAAGTTCTACATATAGGTCAAAGTCATTTATTGTTTCACCTACACAAGAAGTATCAGAATTCAAGGAAACTCAAAGGTAAAGTAAACTTTAAAAGTTGTACTCAATCCAATCATTCTAATATTATAATAGCTAAATAACTAATAAATATAATATTAAGTCCTGATGAAGTGACTAGTTTAAGTAGTGTGGAAAATTCTCCTCAAGCTGGGCCACAACGTTCAACATCATTCAGAGTGACACATCCTGGTCATGTAACATTCAGTAATACTAAAGAAATATTCCGACAAAGTTCGTTGCCCAGTGCTAGCTCTGAACAAAGTTTAACTACTGAAGGTGATGATAGTTGGCCAAATACAGATTATGGCAGACATATGGATTCAAGGTAATTGTGTTTTAAACATTAAAATTTAATTTACTCATTAAATCTAATATTGTTTTGGTAGGGATGACTTTTTGGTTAATCCATTGTTTGTGTCGGGCGCTACTCAAAAACCACAAGAACCTAATATTGATTTTGAGTTAGATGTAAAAGTGTTCATTAACAGTGGAAAATGTGTATTGCACACTAAAGATTCTGTTAAAGAAGATGAAATCAAATTGTGAGTATTTTGTTAAATGTTATTTTTTAAAACATTTTATGACTGTCATTTATTTTTAAGGATGTCTAGAATGAAAAAAGAACGTAGCTGTTCTGGTGGTGTATTTGAATATGTTCCTGGAAGTCCAAATTTACCCAGGCGTTCTTATAAAGATAAATTAGGTGCAAATAGTACATCGAGTTCTCGATTAAGACACCACCAGACAGTCACCAACACTTTATCTCAGTTATCTGAATTAACTATATTTCATATTCCTGGACTGGATTTTAAAGTACATTACGCATCAAAAATGGTGTCTGACGAAGGTCAATCCCTCATGTACTCAATTGACTCGAGTGGGGTAATTAGTAGAAAAACAAGTACAAAAAAAGCCAGCCTCTATTGTTGGGCTACACTTCAAAGCATACCAGAAGAGACTATTATATCACCGCATATACTTGAATTCTTAGAGCAGACTTTAGCACCTATACCGGCACAACAGTTTGCCGATACAGGTATTTTATTAAATTATTTTTATTCACTGTAGCATTACAAAAAAGTAAATCTGGTAATCTTTTTATAGGTACATTTGATACAATGTTTGCTACAGACAATGATGACGATTTGTTTGCTCCATATTTGACACCTGGACAATACGCTTACACTTCATTCCCTGTAGACGTAATTGTTTACCTCCATGTACAAACATCAACATTTCGATTTTCATGTTTGCCAGTATCACGAGTTGAGTGTATGCTAAAATTGCCATCATTGGATATTGTATTTTCTTCTAAAAGAACCGATTCTTCAAATGAGTAATATCATAATTGACTAACTACTAATTATATTAAAACAAATTTGCACTTCTTTGGTTATTAGACTTGAAGATTATTATGAAGACTCTAATAGTCTACCAGTTGCAGTTGGAGGTTTAAGTATCACTGGAGTAATGGCAGATTTTTCCATGTATATTTTTCATCCGTATGGAGGAAAAAAATCATGTAAATTAATTATTAATTTAAGTATAGGTATACATATTTATATTTATTGCTATTTTTTTATAGCAGCCAATCTTAAAGAGCCACATACTCATACATGGTCACCATTAGCTGATGGTGAACGCAAGGATTCATTAAGTGTTAATGTTGAATTTATTAAATTTCACTTATCCAGAAGTAGGAAGCTTAATTTTGAATCTGTGCCTGGACCTAAGACCACATCTGATCAAAGTCATGCCACTATTAGATTCTCCAGTAAGTATTTTATTGTTTGTTTTATTATTATTGCATTATTTTTTTTAAACTTATAATGTTTATTTTTTCTTTAGCTATTGTTGATATAGGATCTGCTTCATTCAAATATGATATGAGGCGTTTGACTGAAATTTTAGCGTTTCCTCGTGCTTGGTATAGGCGTAGCATAGTACGCAGACTTTTCTTAGGCGATCTTACCAGAACTGTTCCGAGCAGCGTATATAGTGACCATAGTAACAACGTGGATCCTGAAGATTCGTAAGTTAGTAAAAAATAACTATTGATTTTTTTTTAAATTGTTTTTTTTTAGTTATGGAAGTTTTGTAACTGATACTAAAGTGAAACCTAGCCGTGATAAACTTCACTTGAACATTAAAGGTGACAAACATTTGCCTTTAGAAAAAAAAAAAAATAATTCAAGCCATGACTCAAGTCCAGATCAGAAATCTAGTAGTGTTGGTGCAGCTGCATGGGAAACATTGGTGATATTTGCCGTCAACTTTAAGAGACTTAATGTACATATGAATATGGGAAATGTAATGGGAAATGTTACGTAAGTATATTGGATTTGTAAATATTTTTTTATATGAATTAGTAATTATAACTTTTGTTTAGATGGTTATCTAAACAATTTCATTCTGAAGGCCGATTATCCATTGGAAGTACTGGTCATAAAAACATGCATATTGGCTTAGGTCTTGGCGGTTCTGGACTTGATGCTAAAGGCGGTATTGTGGGTGGCACAATTGAATTGAATAAAATTAACACTTATAGTATGCTTTGTACAAATTATATTTCTATTTTTTAATTTGTTTTTATGTCTTGTTTATGGTTTTTGTTTATGTTTTATATTTATAGTGTTGATTAAAGAAGATCCAGGTTCAGAGCCTCGTCATACTGTTGGTTTAAAATTGTCAGCACTTGAACTTCGTTTAGATTATATGGGTACAGCAGTATTAATGTCCAGAGTTAGCTTACTTGAAGTAGTTTTAAAGGATGAATGGAAGGTGTTAAGTAAAGCCATATCAACTGATAATGTATATGACTCGAACAAACGGCCAGGAATCGTGTTTATGCACGGTGATCTTGGTTGGGATCAATTGCAATTGATGATATCCAAAAGCACATCTTCGGATATTATGAAAATGTATTATAAATTGGAAGAATTCTTTTCACAGCAGTTTAAGTCCAGTAAAAGAGTTTTTTCAAGTCTACAAGACCACAGAGAATCAATTGCCAGTGAGAAAAATTTTAAAAAGAAGACAGTGAGAAGACGTATATTGATCTCAACCTCAAGTCCAGATAGTATGTATTATGTTTTAAGTTAACATTGATTCACGTTTAATTAATTTTATGTCTACTATCATTATTTTTAGACATAAGTTCAGACGAATGTAAACATCATCATCGACATTGGCAGCGTGCATTAGAGGCAGTTTCTGGATTAAGGTTATCCACATTAAAGTACCCTTTGCCACATTGGGGTACAGTTTTAGGTGGAAAAATGGATTTACATGGTGTTAATATATCTTTAGCATGCTTTCATGGTATTAATTTCAAATCAAAGTCATGGGCACTATTCTCCTTAAAAGAACCATGTATATCATTTGCAACTGAAGCTCATGAAGTATTTAATTTTGGAGGTAATAAATTTCAGTTGTTATTTATAGGAATTTCCTAGTAAATTATAATTTTTTGTTGATAAATATAGATTCTGGACCATTGTGTAGAGATGATTTGGACATAAATATTGTACAAAATCTCACTTTTAGTTTGGGCATGGAGGGTACTGTACGGCCACAACACAGTATGGCAACTGTATGTAAATTTAGTCGTAATGTCCTTTTTCCACCTCAGTTCAAAACTATCCAAGAATGGTTCAACTATGCCTTTGCATTAAGTGAAATTGATGGTAAATATTTTTATTATTATTTCATAATTATTGAGCTTTATAAAATATTTTATTCAAAATATGTAGAAGTTGACCGTTTTCCAAGTTTGGAGCGTGAAAAACAAGATACAACTGAATCAGCACCACGTTCACGTACACCAAAACCTCAAGAGAATCTGACTCATACACGCGAAGTCATATTTGCATTACCTACTTTACAATTAAATCTTAAGAGCAACCACACACAACCTGTCAAGTTACCTTCTCCATATGATATCAAACCGACAGTTGAGTGTAGTTTTATAACAGAGTTTGAAGATCATATTTTTGTAACTGTAGATGCAGAAGCTTTTTTCTTTCTTCATGATCTCATTACATCTTATATTTTGGAAAAAGATAAAGTAGTAAGTTCCAGAAAATAAACATTTATTGTTGTTATTTTTTATTAATTTATTTATTTTTGTTAATTTAGTCTTCCATGACTAATCGACCACAAAGTCCGGAAACATCAAACATTAGAAATACAAGCCAGCCTACCATGGAATCACCACAATCGTTTACTAATGATTGGAGGGATTACAATTGTACCACTTGGCATTTAGAACCAACTGTCAGGTATGAAAGAATAAAAATATTTAAATAGTTTTAAACTGAGGATAATATGTAAAATGGTATTTTTAAAATATATTTGAATATTTTGTTTTTTAGATTGTTATCATGGGGAGGCAAAAGTATTGAGCCTTATGGCGTAGACTATATATTACAAAAACTTGGCTTCTCACATGCTCGAACGACCATACCGAAATGGATGCAAAGAGGATTCATGGATCCTTTAGACAAAGTGCTTTCAGTGCTCATGTTACGAATGATAGCAATAGCACGAGAAGAAGATGTTACCAGGAGGGATGATCCTGTATAAGGCTATACAAAACTATAAAAAAAACTATTCCATTGGACATAACAATTGCATTCTTTTATCAGACCGAAATAATATACTGAAAAAATAATAATATATTTTTACAGAAAAAGTGATTCTATCTACTTAAGCTTGCCTTAGTCCTATTTATTATGGTCAAGGCAGTTATTTACTAAGTATTTTATATAAACCAAAGATTAGTTATATTTTTTATTATTCACGCGCAAATAAAAGGCTGCATTGAATTAACGATATTTAAGGTAATTAACATATTATTATCTATAAACAAAATTATTGTATAATATAATATTCCCTTCCCTTTTAACATTTGGATAATTCTTAAAATTGTTTAGCATATGAATTATTAAAATGTATTTTTTATTTTATTTTGTTATTGATATATACATAATATAATGATATAATATACATTATTTTTTTTTTTATGGTATTTTGTTGAGAGAATTTTAAATGACAAAAAAAATGTATTTAAATATTATGGAATAGTAATAGAAAACCCATGCATATTGCATTGATTTAAATGAAAATGTCATAAGTTAATATGAAAAGGGAATAATCTAAAAGTTAATATTTAAAATGTCACTTATTTATACTATAATACCTACAACATGCTGGTATTCACTTTATTTATTTAAAGTTTCTAATTAGTCATTTGTTCAATGTCTATGTTAGGCATAATACAAAACGCCTAATAAACCATCAACGCCAACAGCGCACACTACCAAACCGGCGATATCTATAGTAAAAAATATTTAGTCCTCTAGATAGTAGGTAGAAGGTCAGGTATTAAATTGCTACTATAGATGCGAAATCACGAGTAAAAATAATCGTAAAGCTTTACGATTAAATATCTATTTACCTCGTATTATAGTCGTAAAGCACAACGATATTGACAAATATTCGCCGAGCTTTACGAGTCGTGCGCGATCGAATTAAGATATCATATTATCAACACTATAAAAATAATATGGATAAGACATGTAAGCACTCTAAACTAAATATTAAGTATTATTTCTATTAAAAAAAATTGTTAATCTTTTGAAAAAAAGATTAATGTAAGTATTATAATTATGTATTACAATCTAAAATACCTACTCGATACTTTTTATAATTGTACCTATCGGTATATAAGATACAGGAACAGGATATTGCCCAAAACTCAACCCTGAATTACAACAACATTTCAAGCTTTTTGCTTTAATCTTTAGATTTAAGTGGTACACCAGTTGTAAGAATAATATAATTAAATATACGTCATATAGGTTTAATGCTTAAAGTTATAAAACGTTTGAAGAATATATATTGAAACTAGCACGATTTAGATATATCATTGGCGGATTCAGCCAATTGCTAAAAAAATTCTAAAAAAAACGATTTTTCTTTAATGATTTTAGTTGTGATTTCTGATGTACGATGTACCTATCTAGTTAAAAAAATATATAATCGCAAGGAGTTAAAACTTTTATCTTGACATTGGTTATATTGTTATTATTTTTTATACAGAATGAAATTTGCAAAATATTTCGACTAATTTTATGCACCATTTTACTGTAATACGTTGGCTTAATTTATTGCCATTTATCACTATTGACTTATAAGTTTTATAACAATAATGTAATATATTGTTGTATGATAATATAAATGCGAATACGATGCTTTTGGCCAAAATTAGTTTAATCTATTGTCTTACTTAGAGTACCTAATATAAACACATTATAAAATATCCTTTGAACAATAAGTAGCGGCGACTCACCGTCTGCCGACAGTTTCGTTTTTCGTATGCAACGATTTATCAATCATCACTAAATTCAAATTTAATATGACCTATTCAATGACGAGGCGCTCTCAAAGCATACTAAATGGTACATCGACTTTACCGGTTATGTTGAAATTTTTTTCTGTTTTTGAAATTATTACTGTATATGATGTTAGGTATATATTTTTAATAACGTTATATAAATTGAGTAGATATTATAACTGTGGTGGGGTTAATAATTTGGTGATAAATTATTCTCTCCACTTGGAACTTAGTTCTTAGAGAAAGGTTTACGTTTATTAGCGTTCAAAATGTTAATTTATCCCCATTTAGTTGTTGGGGAATTATGATCGCCATCAAAACATACTATTTAACAAATTTTATTGATATTTCATGATCGTAGGTATACAATTTGGTATGTATTAACCATTAATATAAAATTGTACTAACATCTAGATATTTTTCGCAAAGTAATTTAATTCTCAAAATATCTTCTATAAAAATGTGTAGGGTAGGTTGGATTTTTATCTAACATATTATATCAAATACACTGAAATAGTTTACTAATCGTTAAACAGTGTCGATTGAAGAATATATATATAATATTATGCCATAAAATTGTTCACCAAGAATACCTACTATCTTTTGTCTGAACATAGAACATAGAATTATTAGATTGGAGTTCCCTATATTAACTGCAGTAGGTTATCCCGTATACAAATTTTATTTAGATTCTGGGTTAAGCTAGGAATTTACATATTAATTAGTTTTAAAATAAGTATTATTGTTTTTTTACAATATTGTTTTTTTATCATTTACGTTAGAAACGATTTACTTAATCGCCTAGAACGGCTAGAACGCACTCTATTGCACACGGGCCTGTAGTTCCTTATTGGTTATTACTTTAAAATTTCTCTAGTCATAAAATTATAAAAATAATAATGCTATAATAAATGTATATAGCTTCACTATATCATGCATCAATGTGAGCGTCAATCTGATATCTGATATCTGTATTCTTGTTTGATTTTTAGTAATATATGTTAAAGAAATTAGAATAATGAAATTATGCTGCGGTTATGCGTACTGCAAATAGATAGGTTGTTGATCGTTGTCTGTTGATAGCTGTGTTCAATGTGCCTAAATAACATTTTGTTATTTTGATAATAGACATTTAGGTACCATATTATACTATTCAAATATTGAAATATGCACCAGTGTTTCTCATTACCTACCGTATTCGCGTACGGCGTACGACTATGTTTTATTCCAAAAACCTTGGGGAAACCTTCCCCAATGGACACCTCTAAATGACGGACGTTTTTTGGGGAACGAACTATACATTTTCTACAAACCAAATCCTCTGAATATTGGACACCTCCAAATAGCGGATATGGTTTCAGTGATCAAGAGTGTCCGGTATTTAGTGGTTTTACTGTAATTCAATTTTAGTGGTTAGTATCATTGTTAAGGTTAACCTATACACTTGCCAAATTTTATTATTTATCATTGATTGTTTGGAGTTAATTAAAATGTGTGTTGTGCAGCAGTCAGCACTTTAATAATATGAAATAAAATAAATGTGATCGTAATGACTAATGATTTATATTACGGCATAGGCATTGCTTAAAAATATCAAATATAGGTAGTTATATTAGATAGGTTTACCAATAAACAGTGAAACCTGACTTAACGGACACCTGTATATAACGGAGACCTTTCTTAACTGACAAAATAACCAGGTTCCGGCAAAAAGATAGACATTCCAATGTCTTTCGACCTGTCTATAACAAACTTTTCTATTACGGACACAGACACTAATATTCATTCCGGCGATTTCATAACGGACAAAAATACTACGAACCAGCGTCGATAAGGAACGTAATTAAATAACTCAATGAAAACATGGATTACGACCGATTACGATAACGTTAATTGCGAGTACTTATTGAATTTATGAAGTTGAAATACAAGTTTATTCAGTTTCTATCGGTGCACAGTCAAAGTTGTATATTTTTCACAGCAATGTCACTTTCCGTATCGCGTAAAGCTTTACATTTAAAACAAAAGGTGGACATTATTCGTTTTAAAGACTCTGATCAGACTGGTCTGTTTTACCGAGCATTACCAGACAAAACGTTTTTCACAAAAAAAAAAAAAATAGCTAAAGAACGTTTAACTGTTCTTCTGTGTGTCAGCATGTCTGGAGAAAAACTTGAACCATTCGTCATTGGAAAATCTGTTAAGCCAAGGTATTTAAAAGGAATTGATGTTAGTAAACTGGTAGTAGAATGGAAGGCGAATAGTAAAGCATAGATGACTACTCATATAATGACAGATTGGCTTCAACGATTTGATCAGAAAATGAAAACTCATAACAGAAAAATTTTATTGTTTCTTGACAATGCGACATCACATGCACATCTGTCTTTGAACCACGTAACACTTATTTTTTTCCTCAAACATAACATTAACTTCTCAACCTCAGTGGCGGTTCTGGCATTAAATTTTTGAGGAGGCAACAATTTTGCAGCCTCCAGAGTTTAGATATATTAGCGCAAATCCCCCAGTTCTCATTTATTTTGTTTAAAAACGATATTTTTACTTTAAAAATCAGTCAGATGACTGTTTCATTTTCTCTATGTCTCGTAGTTCAAGTAACTAGTAAGTTACGATTTTGCAT